>JANHZU010009149.1:623276-633490 GCA_032468055.1 Acrochordus granulatus | reverse complement strand
TGTGGATGAAGTGAATTTTGTGCTGTGCACGATTGGGTCTATGTGGAGTTAAATTCAACCCCTTGGAGGTTAACTAACTCAGGCAATAAAAAAGAGTGTACAGGTATTTAGAAGTGGGATTTGCTTGGCTCAGTCAATCTAGCTAATCAAATTTCAAAGAGATTTTTTACAATTTTGGTCTCTTTGGCATCATTGAATGTTGGCTTTCATGCTGGCTAGAGGTTATGATAATTCAACTGTAATGTTCTGTGGGAATATTCTGGAGTGGCAGGAGGAGAAACATTTCAACCAGGGCAATGGTCAGGTAAGAGACATATCAGCCCACAAATGGAATGGAGACATGGAAAGCATCTCAGAAAGGACTCTCTGTAGTTCATGGAAAGTAAAGGGAAGGGGAGAGATGGACTTTCAGAATTATAAGGTTCTGTTCTTATAATCTTACAATAAAGATAGTGGTAGCACTCATGATTTTGGTTTCTTATTTGGACTACCTTAAAAGGCTGATGTCAATCTTGCAAGTTTGAAAACCGATCTGTCCTGTCTTGCCTTTACTTTCCATTAACACAACTAGAGGGTACCGTACTGGAAGTTGTTCAACTAATCAATATTTCTTAAAAAAACATGAAGTCTATTATGAACACAGGTTGAAATGCCTCTGATTTAGGCTTGCCAAGACAACTGGGTTCTTTGAGATTTTCTGTTCTTATATCAAATTCAGTTCAGTGAAGCTGGAATTACTGTTTCTAAATACAAATGGGTTTGTACTTTTCTGTTAGATTATGATTTCAATTATGAACTTAATTTAATACAAATTGGAATTTAGAAAACAAAAGGTTTAGAAAGCAGCTACAACCTACTTTTAAACAGAATGGATTAATCACATGGGATTTACAACTCGGCCTGAGGACATTTTAGTTAAATCTTAATCTTATTGCCATCAATGAATTTTATTCTGAAGGAAGTCTGCTATTGACTGATTGATTATATGCCATCAAGTTGTTGTTGACTCTTAGTGACCATAAAGATAGGTTTCCTCCTTGAAAGCCTGAAATAAGGCAAAGAAATCATAAATAAGAATGAAGACATTGAGATCTGTATAGTTGAAAAGCAGATGATGGAACTATGGATGGTAGTTGAAATCCTGAGGCTACTTGTAGAAACAAAAAGGACCATGTGATGCCTACTAAGAACATTGTGGCTTACCATTGCTGGAACCATTGACAGTGCTTATTTAAATCCATAAAGCTGTTTATTGGCAGGGTGGGGGGAAACTTGGCAGGAGATATGTCCTTTCTTGAATGAACTTCAGTCACAGAGAGGAACCCCTCCTAAAGGATGAGAGGAACTCCTCCTAAACCCAATGGTTTACAGTGTAGAATTGCTTGTTGTTGTTGTTATTTAGTCACTTAGTTGTGTCCAACTCTTCATAACCCCATAGACTGCAGCACTCCAGGCCTTCCTGTCTCCCAGAGTTTGCTCAAGTTGTTATTCATTGTGTCGATGATGCTATCTGACCATCTCTTCCTCTGCTGTCCCATTCTCTTTTGCCTTCAATTTTTTCCAGCATGAGGGTCTTTTCCAATGAGTCTCTCTTCACATTAGGTGGTCAAGGTATTTGAAGAATTGTAGAAAAGTAGAATTGCAGAGATAAGCAATTAGTCATTTTAATTAATTGATCTGCATCAGTTTTAGATGAATAAAATATATCTGAAGCAAAATTATGTTATGTTTTTTGGATAAAGCACATATGTCATAACAGTATTTAAATATACATTCACACTTATTCTTGGAAGAGGAAAAGGAACAAGCACCACCTCTTTCAAGGTGGTTTTTTTAATTTGGTAAATGTGTCTTGGAAAATACATATTTGTGTGTTCACACATATGAACATACGTAGCCAACTCGTGCTTCATCTGTTGTTTGGATAAACAGGAATAGACTTTAATTGCTCTGATTTTGAAATCCCAGTAATATAAGTCAAATGCTGTATTTTTTTATCTCATAGGAACTGAAGTCCACACATCTTACAGTTGCTGAGA
This sequence comes from Acrochordus granulatus, assembly GCA_032468055.1. NCBI lineage: Eukaryota > Metazoa > Chordata > Lepidosauria > Squamata > Acrochordidae > Acrochordus > Acrochordus granulatus. Next base: position 631,451 of record JANHZU010009149.1, on the reverse strand, counting down.
TTAAGAAATACTGTTTTAGAGGAATAAATATTAAGGACTGAATTCCCAGGAAAGCAGTTATTTATAGTTAGAGTGGGTTAGAGTGAAGATATGGCATATGTTATTCCAAGAAAAATTCTAAAAGCCACTCTAGGTTTGGAAAAAAAATTCAATTATGGAGTCCTTGCTTCTCTCTGAACTTCATTGTTTTCCTGCAGACATTTCATTTACCCAACTAGGCAACATTTTCAGTATAACCTGAAGTATAGCATCTTCTTAGTAGCATGCTAGTAGCACACTGATGATGCTACCTAATTGCATAATGAAACATCTGCAAGAAAACAACCAAGTTCAGTGAGTACTAAAGAATGTACAGTTCAACTCTGAGCTACAAATATTCTCCTGTGTTGATACTTTCAATTATGTGAGAGAAGTATTTGTAACGTATCTGTTGAGGCAGAGTTATGGCAACTGGATACTTAAGATTGTTGTGATAACCTGGAGATGGTTACTACCTCATGATTTCTTAGAACACCATTCTTCAACAGAAACAATGATATAATCCAAAAAAGCATTAATAATTATTCCATCTGTCAGTCAGATCTAAGCTGCAGAAAACTAGACAGCCATTAGATAGCAGAAAAGTGACACAGAGCTCCTACTTCTTTGCTGCCATTTAATGTCATCTGAATTTTTCCAGTTTAGTTTTGATAGCCCTATTCAGCCCCAGTAAACATTTATCTAAATGGAAAATTTCTAACTAATTGCAGAAAGGTCCAACATTTCACTGTAAGATAATGTAAACTTCTGAATTATAGGACATAATTGTCATCTTGAGACTCCGGAGCTCCATTCTACTCAGTAAAATGGTTTAAGGATTGGACTGTTACTTCTATGTCCATCTCATCTATGCCCCATTAGTTGAAGAAATGGTCTTGTTGAAGGAAGGGATTTTTTTTTCTCCTTTTGGAAAGTGTTTGAGAAATATCCAGTTTGTCCCCAAACTTCTACCTTGCTGTCTGTGGAGAATTACAGAGATGGCCTTGGAGAAGAAAGAATGCAGCAATTAGCAAAGCTGAATTACACCCAGGAAAGAAAAAAGGCATTAGAAAGAACTTTAAAAATGACTCTATCTTGATGCTGCTTGGCTTAAGAAGGAGGGAAGGAAAAATACTGTCAAGCTTTCAAGATTCGTGCCTGCCTTTTGAGGTAGGCCAGGTTAGAAAACACACTCAACGAGAAATGTGCAGAGAGTGGGCAGCCATTAAACATCATCACCACTATCATCATCACCTCTAAACATCTGACTAACTGTGCAACCAATTATAATAATGTCACCTGACTGAGAAATATCATCAAGAGATAAGGAAGATCAAGGAAGAAGTGGAAATAATAAAGCAGCAAATAACCGCTATGACCAAGAAGTTCGGTACACACAAAGCTCAAATTGAACACCATAGGTAGAATCTCCTATTTCAGTGAAAGCAGAAATGTTTCTTCCACTCCATCAACAGAGAGACTGCAGGGAACCAGTCAACATCTGATAAAGAAGAAACAGTGCAGTTCTGGGTGTAGTTATGAGACAACATAAAGAAATACAGTAAGACTGTAGCTTGGATATAGGAGGTGGATAAGAATAAAAAAAGAATTTGAAATTACAGAACTTATAACAGCAGCAGAAATGGTGGAGAAAAGGGCAAGGAAGATCAAGAATTGGTCAGCACCAGGTGAAGATGAACTTCATGGTTTCTGGTTGAAACATCTGACTGATCTACACCCACTCCAAGCCAAGCAGTTTAACAATGAACTGCAAAAAGGTAAAACTGAAGGTTGGTTAACATCTGGCAAAACCTACCTGATAATGAAAGATCCAGTAAAAGCAGCAACAGGCAACTGCAGATCAATTATCTGCTTATCAATAACTTTTGAATAGCTAACTGGTATGGTAGCTGATTCAGTCCAACAACATCTAGTTGAAATGAAGCTCTTTCCAGCTGAGCAGAAAGGGAATCACCAAACAGCAGAGGAACAAAAAATTAGCTCCTAACATGATGATTTTGAAAAATTGCAAGAGAAGGAAGACCAACTTGAATGTAGCTTGGATTGATTACAAAAAGGCATTCAACTCTCTGCCTCATGACTGGATAATTAAATGCCTTGAAATAATAAGAATCACTAGAAACATCAGAAATTTTGGTCAAAAATCAATGGCACAATGGAAGACATAGTTGCTGGTCAATGGTAATAGACTGGGAGAGGTTAGTATCACAAGAAGCATCTTTCAAGGAGACTCAGTCTCACCCCTGTTTGTCATTGCATTAATTCTTCTGTCATCAACAGCTCCAGCCACAGATGTGAAACATCAAAAACATCTGCCAAGCTATGCTACCTCCTTTACATGAACTATAAGAAGTGGTATAGAAAAGCACTATTTGAAATAGAATCACTGCTCAACACTGTCCAGATAAACAAGCCATATTGTATAATTGTCCAAGATATTGCAATGGAGTTTAGAATAGACAAATATGCCACCCTTACTATCAAATGGGAAAAATTGTGAAAACTGAAGGGATCAAGATACCGTATGGAAGTAACATTAAGAGTCTGGATGAAGAAAATCACAACAAATACCTGGGCATCCTTCACACTGACAACATCAGGCACACTGAAGTCAAGAACAAAGTTAGTACCAAATACATCAGAAGAGTAAAAAAGATTTTAAAGTCCAAACTCAGTGGCAGAATACCATCAAAGCAATTAATACCTGGGCAATTCTAATCATTAAATACAGAGCTGGAATAATGGACAGGATTCAAGTGGAGCTTGAAGCTCTGGATAAGAAGACAGGAAAAATAATGGCAATGAATCCTGCCCTTCATCCATGCAGACAGACTCTATTTACCAAGGAAAATAGGTGAGCCTGGAATATGGCAAGTATACCAGGCAGCTGAAAAAGAAACAAGGGCATTGGAAGAATATCTGAAAGGAAGAGAAAGAACTGGAGAAAAATCACAACACATGAAGAACTGCAAATAGAAATAAATAACTGTGACAAAAGAAAGCAAAGAGTAGTACCAATAGTAATAGGTCCCATGGGTTCAATTCTAAAACATCTGGAGCATCACTTGAACATTACCGACATTGACAAAATCACCCACAGTCAATTGCAAAAGGCAGCTTTATTTGAACCAGCTACATCCTGTGACAATATTATTAAACAATATCTGCCTATCCCAGCTCCTTGAGAAGCTCTCAGAAGGTGGATAAAAATGCCAAATCCAGTCTAAACATCTGGCTTACTGTATGACCAATCCTCATCATAATAAATTTATGTTTTGCTAAATGCTGTTACCTTCTTTCTCAAGGCCATCTCTGCAGTTTTCTACATATGGAACCATGGAAGGAAGTGGGGATTTTTTTTTAATTTTCAGGAAATAATTAGTAGATGAGAACCACGCTGCTTCTATTCAAACAAACACATTGTGTGCAAAATGATGGTATTTTGCACAAACACCGCATGCAGAAAATTATTTTTATGTTAACAGTGACAAAGGGGCACATTAGCTGCTTAGCCTGAACTGCACTGATAAGAGCTTGAGCAAGTACTTTCAACATGGGATATAAAAAGAAGAAAGGGCTTAAAAATTGGGTCAAGGGCCAAATCGCCATTTGGGTATTCAGCTGATCATCCCTGCCATATACAGATGCTTAAATGCATGGAAAATAATCTTTGACCTTTCCTTGATTTTGACTTCCAAAGAGAAAAACTAGACTTTGGACCAATGGAGTCTCTTAAGGATGATACATTCTCAGTGATCTTAATAGGACAAGATTGCCCTAAACCATAATTCAGTCCAAACATCAAGAACAATTCTCAGGCTGACCATGAATTAACACAGGCATGTTCCACTATGAATAGCAATAGCATAAATTAACCCCTTCCCCTAAGAAGTCCCAAACCAGAAACAATAACAAGCTAATCTGAATAAGCAAACACAGAAATTCTAACAATTGATATTTTCACTTTTTTTTCCTTTTGCAGAATGTGAAAAATATATGACTATGAAAATACTTTAATATTCTTGGCAGCATAGCTAAGACATTCAAAACTTTTCTGCTGTAAACAGCTTGGACTTTCCTACTGCAGGAAGGGAAAAAAATGATTTTGCATTGCAAAACTAGCAAAGCCACCTTCCTAAGCTTTGAAAACTGGTAATAATAAACAGGAGACTAACGGCAAATCTCTCCGGAATTAAAAACTTCCCCACCTTTCCCCCACCAATGCGTTTTCTTTTTAGAATTCTGCTTTGCAAATTCAATTGGGGCACTTTTTTTTTCCTTAAAAAACGATAGCAACAATCTTTTGGCACTTCAAGTATGAAATCCTTAGGCACAGTGGGATAAAGTCAGTTTCGCAAGTCCTTCGCCGTGCATTCGGAAGAGCTGCTGAAATTCGGCAGGCAGCTGATGGGATTCTTGCCATTTGGTAGTAAACTTGGTTCCCTTCTTGTCAAAATAGTGGTAGGGAAGATCTTCTCGATTGTTTGGGTTGAAGCCAAAGGGCCAAAACCCGTACAGGTGGATTTCATCGCAGATAGCAGACGCAAGGGTGTACATCAAGATCCCTGTGCTGAGTCGCTTGGGGGCCAAATGCTTGTTTTTCCAGTACCTGTGAAATAGAAACCAAAAAATATCATTATTGGAAAGAAATATTGTTCCGCATTCCTATCTCTCTGAGGTTCTAGGATGCCTCGGCAGAGCAGGGCCTTTTTGGTGGTGATGATTCTCACAGTTTCTCTACAGAAGTTTCCACCAGACTCCTAGCTTCCAGCTTTTGAATTATGTTGTCAAGGTAATCATACTAGAAGTATGGATGCTGTTATCAACCTTTTTGGTTGCTTATGGTTTATTTTTACTTTTTTGCTTTTGTCTTTTTAGACATCTTAAAGGACTTTTTGTTTAAACGGCAAGGCTAAATATTAGAATCAGTGACGAGATAAAGATGCTGAACATCATGGATGATCGTGGAGCATCATCATCAGAACGGATAGATGGTAAGGCATCTGAACCGATCAAGGTTTCTGCCCCTGTGTTGCACCATGGTACGTTTTGGGAAATTGTTCCCAGTCTTTCTACTTCAGAAAGCTAGACTAGGAAGTATCATTGTAATTATTTTTTTTGCAGTGGTTCTTCCTGGTTTTCCATATTATTTGGTGGACTAATGAAGCATTTAATGTTCAATTTATTATTTATCATGTACTTCTATATTTACATTTATATAAATTTATTATTTTTAGTGTTTTAATGTTCTATAAAGGTGCTTTTTGTCATGTTGTAACCCCCCCCAGAGTCGGGGATAGCAAGATGGGTGGTGTATACATTTAATAAATAATAAATAAATTCTTCTTGTTTAAGACTAGTTTAGACTTTTTCTATGCTTTGCTTCAGATGCTCTTTTCATTCGAAGAATCATGGAATAAATCCATTATTATTAAAATCCATAAATTATTCAAACAGAATAACTTATTATTATGGTGGGTCGCACAGTCAGCCAGATACTTAGACTATTATTATTATTTTATAGTGAAGGCAAAACATTACTTTTGCACCAGCAAAGAATTTTATCACCTCAGCTTTTCATATGGAGAACAGCTTGATGAGCATGTTTGGATGGATTTACTATTAATTTTTATCCTGAAATTCACCTTTGTAATTAAATTGTACTTGCTGTCTTTATGCTTTTTATTTATATATTATTTTAATCACCATTGCAGCTTTGAAAAAAATGTAATTTTAAGTTTTACAAGTGATCCTGGGAACACTTTGTTTTGAAGGGCAGGATAAACATTAAAAATTAAATTAAAATAAAACAAAATACAACACGATTGTTGGCTATACCCCCCAGGGTAATTTGATGGGGAACTGTATGCCAGGAATAGATGAGTCCCATTTTATGGATATGATGACTAAAGGCAGTAGGCTAGAAACTGGGAGACATATAGTTTCAGTCCTGCCTTAAGCACATATCTGGCTTGGTGACTTTGGGCCAGTCATTCTCTCTCAGCCCTAAGAAAGAGGCAATGGCAAAGCACTTCCAATATATATATATATTAGATCTTCGAATTCCACTTAGATTTTTGCCAATTGATTTATGAAAAAATAAGAATACTGTAAACAAACTACCAAGCAAACCACCCATACAGAAGAATAAAGTTTTCTTCAAATGCAGCTCAATTTGAGGATCACATGGACAGTGAGGTTTTCTTGAAAATTGTACAGAAATGATCTGCCATTGGCTTTTTCTGAATTTTGTTTTTAAAAAATTACTAGTCTACCCTTGGGCTTACTTAGTCGTTTCTTCTCCAATCTGTTCAGATCCTTAGTTTTTCAGGTAGCCAATATCAGCTAAATGCTGTCCTTTACCTGGGTTCAAACTATCCACCCTTCCTTTTACAACTGCCGTAACTTGGGTACCCTTTGGCTATACTGCCAACAAATTAAGCAAACAGCAGCAGGGAATGAATGATGCACAATAGCAAATCGCACCTGTTAACATGTTGCATTATATTTCCTGGCCAAGCCAACTGGACTTTTAATTGTCCTCGATGCTCAATAAAGAAGTCTACCAAAGTTCTTGTAATAGTGGCTGAAGTATGGAAGAAAAAAGCTGGAATCCAGAGAATAGCTCCATCCAGCTTCTTCAAGCTTAGAAAGAAGTTATTACGGTCTTGAATGGTCAACAGATTGTTGTAATACTTTTCTAGAATGCTAGGGTTAAAAGTGGTAATGTTGGTTTTCCTTCCAACATCTTTCTGGAATGCTTCGGTTGGTGCAAAATTGCAACGGAACACAAAATCGTATTTGTCTATTTCCTTCCCGCACTGGCTGCCGAGAAGAATTCCACTGTTTCCCACAACGGCGCAAATATTGTAGTGCTTGTTCTGAATTGGCGAGACATCTGGAAGCAGCGAGCGGAAGCTATTGCTAATGGAGAAAACATATTTATGGCTGGAATAATCATAATGCATCAGCTGTCCAATCCGAACCATACTCTTTGTCAAAGAAAAGTTTTTGATCACATCAACGTGTTGAAGGATTTCTCGTCTAAAAATAACAAGAGAAATACAATTACAATGAATGATGGTCTCACCTAAAATATCCAGGTGTTGGTCTTGTTTTGAAGTTTCTTAAGTTTAAAGGCTAATGGTAAAAAGAGACATGGGACCTCAAGCCTCTCTTATATTTGGTATGGCATGTATATGGGTTTGGTTGTTATTTTTAAAAATGGAAACACTTTTAGAATAACATGCATTTGTATTTTTCAGAGTAGATGGGTCAACCATTATACAGTAAGTAGTCCTCAAATCATAACTGGTCGCTTGGTGGCCATTAACCATGAAAGTCGACCATGAAAAAAGTACTTTCTGATATCCACCCCCCTCCCCTAGGTCACATGACTGCATTTTGGGCACTTGGCATTTACGGCCATTTACAGCATCCTGCAGCCACATAACTGCAATTTATGATGGTGTCACTGGGAACAGTGTTTACTTCCAGTTTCTGCCAAAAATACCCCATAGTGGGCTTTATGACCGTGATACCTACTTAATGATTGTAGCAAAAAGTTTGTAAAATTGGTTGTGATCCAATAGCAATCCACTTCATGACCATCATGACTTACCACCATAACTGTGAGCTCAATTATGGTCATAAATTGAGGGTTACGGTATATCTACTGTATAATAGAAAGAGCTTTTTTGGGGATGCCTGATTTTCAACTTGATTACATTTCAGCTTGAGTCTAACTGTATTCCATGTTATTTTCTCCTGATAAAACAAATAAAGCAGTTCATTCATCTTGGGATGTCCATTCCCATTCTTTGAATTTAATGTTTGAGTAGAGGGCACATGCACAAAAATCTAGTATACATGTGTCCAAAACTACACAGTCAATCCAGCTTTCCTACTGCAAAGCTGAGAACTGACCTTTATATCATTTATCTTTTATTATTATTCCTATAATTTCAGTAAAAAATAAATAATACTGATACAAATATATATTTGTATTTAAAAGCATATAGAAATTATAGCAAGGAGGAGAAAAACAATAGAAGCTATAAAATACAGGTAGATAACCAACAACTCTAAAATAACTAGCAAATATAAAATAGTATATCTATTATATTCTAATATGCT
>JANHZU010009149.1:599501-610022 GCA_032468055.1 Acrochordus granulatus | reverse complement strand
ATTCCCAATTTCCTTTTTAACCATGCCCAGAGAAGCCCACAAACATTTCTTGTTTTTGGGTTCTAGTTCTACCTTAGGCATGAAGTCCAGCTGGGTGACTTTGGACCAGTCACTCTCTCTCAGGCCAATTCACCTCACAGGATTGTTGTTGTGGAAAAAAAGGAGGAGGAAGGAATATTGTACTGTATATGATTTATTTATTTATTTATTGAATTTATATGTTCACCACCTTGAGCTATTTATAAAGGTAAAAAAGGTGGGATAAAAAAAATATAAAACACTCTTGGGATACCTCACAACCAACTCTAGTCATCTTCACTGTACTCTGGTACCTGGTAAAAAGTCAGATCTTGATGGCCTTCTGAAAGACTAAAAGGCGGGTGCCTGCCAGATCATCAGGGGGAGATTGTTCAATTAGGTAGGGGCAGTCATGAAACATGCATGTTTCCAGGACCCATTAGATGGCATGGGTTAATGGAAGGGACCCAGAGCTATCTGATTTGATAGGACTAGCAGATACTCTAAGTGGTCCCACAAATAACCTCACATGTAAAGTTTGGCATGGCTCATCCTTAAAAATCATCTAAAATAGCTTTACAATGCTGTTTTATTTTTATAAATCCCTAGATCGATTTAGAAGGTGTTCTTTATTCACTCTGGCATACAAAAATTAAACCTCTCCAAAAGTCTCTTTACCATTCATCTATAATTTTCACCCACAGTACAAGAGATGCAAATGCCTACACACTTGTAAACGACACCATTCTGTGTCACTGCAGGTGTCATTCCAAAGAAATCTTTCCTGACTCGGGGAACATTTCTAAACATTCAATAAAAGCAGTACAGATATGAAAACTTAATCACGACTGGCAATTATTAAGGTTCCTTCAAGAATTCATTCTTTTCTCATTTTGACCTCACCTGTATCTCCTTCACTAGTGTGTAGTTTAGACTATCATTATCCCCCATCTTTCACAGTCCTCCAAATTTCATCACCCTATTCATGTAATAAAATATAGATTTATGAATGGAAATCCATATATTTAAATAAAAATATGTAATGTGTAATGTGTAATCACAATTTTTGTGCAGATTTTTTTAACTAGCATCCTTCAAATTGACATGAAAAGGGAAGGAGATAGAATACAAGTAAATATATATGTAAAGAAGAAGAAAAATGTGATATGATTATTTCCAGTAATGTGTCAATGGATGATTGAATTAAATAATTTAGTATAGATATGGGTAGAAGATAGATTTAGATTTCTGATGGATCACAACAGATGGATTGTGGATAAGTATTTCTTGTAAACTGTTCAACAAAATAGCTCCAAATGATCTCTCTCTCAAATTTAAATCATATTGCTGAGATAAATAACATGGCCTGTCTTCTCTCATGAACTGATAGTCAAAATACATTTCTGGAATTGATTAATTTTAAATTTACTTGACTTTTTTCATTTTTGCAGTTCAAGGATATCAGGATTCTAGTTAAACATATCTTGAAGATAACATTGGAGAAAGCCTTTGGGAGTGACTTGAAGTAGCTTAAGAAGTCTGAACCTCCTAGAGATGAAGAGCACTTCTGTAGTATGAAATATTTTACTGAACCAAACTGTTCAGAGTAGAGACCTAATTCATCTAAATCTATCTGTGTCTGTCTGTCTGCCTGTCTAAAAACCTGGTCTGGTCTGATCTGCTTGAGACAAAATCGGAGTAATCAAAATGTTTTCAACGACCTCTGTAGGACAATTTGTTTCCTCAGTGCACTTTCCTGAAGACAGTTGCTAGAGTTCAAGTGAATGTTATGAATGAATCCAATGTGGCATGTCTCAAGTCAAGTAGAAAACATGAGAAGACTTGACACAATATTTGCGGTTCCACCAAAGTGGCTTTAATTGCTCCAGTTCATTGCTGCTCTTCCCACAGTGTTTGCTCACCTGTAAAAGCCATGCTTGGCTAGACTTTCCCCTTCAAATGGAAGATGAATGAGATAAAATATGGAGGACGCACATTTCTTCCGATGTCATGTCATAAAGAAAAATAATCTGGGCCTAGCCCAAGTATTAGCAAAACAGTCTGTTCCAGGGTATTCTGGAATGCAAGCAATGGCACTGATGTCACATCTCTTCCGACAATCTGTACATTAGCTTCCCAAAGACAAATTCACTGTAAGTGGCTTCTCGTGTCAAACTGTCTTCTCGTAGAGCTACATAAGAGCAGGACATTTCCAAGATGCTCCAATAGGCTGCCCTGGTTTGAACACTGAAGGAAAAACTTCTCAAGGTCATATGACCATTGCTAGAAGTTAGAGAGCTTCTGCACTTGCTCATGTCTCTGCCTGTGTCTTCTTTTGTTTGAGGAGGGAAGCCACAGGACCTTGGAGCTGTTAAATTCTGCATTCCAGTGACATGTATACTGTCCTACTCAGTTCTTTCAGTCATGATTCATGGAACCTTTTTCTTCTGGCTGTAAAATGGGATTGCAGCAACAGTCTGTATGAACAAAAAAAGTAGAGGTTTTGAAAGAACTTCATACCGACTGTTTAGAATGCTCTTTTACAAAGATCCGTAGGCTCAGCCAATTTTATCGCTTCCCTCTGCAGCTCAGCTGGGGGACTTGAGCTGAATTACCCCTTATTTAGCCACCACAGGGAAGATGGCTACGGTGCTAAATTACTTATTTTATTCCATCTCCCTGGTTTCCTTTTCTTTCACCATAATGAAAGAAAGCAGATTTAAACACGCACACGCACACACACAGTGCAATGGATCATCCAGATTTAGTCATGTTTGGGGCAGGTAGAGAAAAGCAATGTTCAGTGACACTGAAGGATTTTAATGTGGAAATAACCAAGTAATTCAATTATGTGCCTGCATGATTAAATTCCTCTATGCAAACATATTTCTACACTGATTAGCAGAAGAATTTGAACAGTGGATTAAAAGTGGCAATTACATCTGATTCCAGGCAATCCTAGGAAATGTAGTTACATCTGAATTTTTCAATTCAGAAAAATTTCATGTAGAAGATTCTGAACAATTCACAACACAGAGCTAACAAAACCAAACTTTCCCGTCTCTCCTTCTTATAGAAAATATATGTCCCAGATCTGGAAAAGTTTTACAGCTAGCACAACATTCATAACAAAAGGATTAAAGGTGCAAACACACTGTGGAGTCAAACACCCACAAAGAGGTCTATTGGAGAATATAGAATGAAAGGTTATTTTGCTTATTTCAATGTACTCTAAACAACCTTAGAATGGGGCAACCCATTTAAAACTGGTGACCTGATAAAAACATTGGTGCTTAAATTCTGTAATTTAATTGCATTCAGAAAAGACTAATTGTTGAAACATCAAATAAGTATTTTTAAAAAGGCATATAAAGAAACAATTTGCAAATGGCACAGATGTTGAGCTGTTTAGCTCACCAGCCATTCTAGGTTTTCAAAATACCTTGATGACTTTGAGAAATTTAAGAAAAAGAAGAGGCAGAACATCCACCTGATCAGGATGTACTGTGCTAATCTTAGATTAAAGCTTTAATTAACCATTTGATACCATTTGATCACACAGAGCTTCATCTTGCCAAAACATGATGAAAATGGCTCTTTAACTGTTTAACTATATTGCAGGCCATCTGCTACACCACAGATGTTTTGGATGTTGACTCCCATTGCCCTAATAAGCATGGCCTATGGCAAGAGATTCTGAGAGAAGTAAGAACAATATCCAGAAGATTTTGGGCTGCCTATTCTTAGTTTAACTATTAAAATATATTTACTGAGGTTAGGAAAATAAGCAGAAAATGTCCTAGGAGAGAATGCCATAATCTGAGATCCTAGTTCTTGGATGAGGTCACAGAAAACTTCCAAAATTGCCATTAAATTGCAATTTTAATGTAATATAAGAAGAAAATTATTTTCATTTATTCAGAATTTACAATGCATAAGCAAGATCTAGCAAGATGGCTAGGCAATGTCTTATTAGACTATCTAGGATTTATTTGATCTTTGAAACTCTGAGGAGGTGGGCAGAGAAGAAACAGGTGCCTAATGTTTATCTGAAAGAGATAGTAACGCCTTCAACTGAAGAGGCTAGCACTTGGTAGATTACTGAGGAGAGGTGGGCTCTTAAGGAACTCAGTTCCATGCCATGTAAGGCTGGATAGTTCTTACCGGTATCTTGAACTGAAAGCAAATGGGTATCAGTGCAATTTGCAAAGCAGAGCTGTAAGGCGTGGAGAGCTAGATGAGCATACAACTACCTGTGCCACTGTATTTTCTACAAACTGAAGCTCCTGAATGCTCTTCAAGGGCAGCCCAATGTAGACTGCATTACAGTAATCCATTTAGGAGGTGACCAGGAGTAGGAGTAGTTCCAAATGCTTACAAGATAATTCTTTTTTCCTTGAAACCAGCAAGTGATCTTGACTAATCTCAAAAAAATACCCTACATTCAGTGGTTAGAGCTTGAATAGACATCACCAGGTTATCCTAGGGCTATGGATTAGTCATAGAATTAGACGTCAGAACACATCTTGGAGGATGGGAATGACAAACTGCTTCCAAGTTATTGTTAAGAAAACTGTATGGAAAGGGTAGGAATTAAACTCAGATTTATTTTAATGATACAATATTTCCATTAATTTTCTACTGAATGAATAGAATGAATGTTTGAATGTTGGACAGAATGAAATGAATGGAATTAATAGAATTAATGGTTGAGGCAACAGTTAGAAACCGGGACACCAGGATTTCTAGTCCTGCCTTAACCATGACAGCCACAGGGTGACTTTTAGCCAGTCACTCTCTCTCAGTCCAACTCACCTCACAAGGTTGTTGTTGTGGCAAAAGAACTGTATTAAATATGTTTGCATTAAATACAGATAATACAGGATACAAATACATACATATTCCTTCAATGCTAATAAATGAATACCATTCAAATGTAGGCCTGGTTATGCTTTATCCTGAGTTTAGTGACTTTTTGCAAAAGTCCCAAAATGGCCTACAAGAGCCACTTGCAGCCCCTGGAGGCAAAGAAAGCAAAGTCTCAACAACAAGCTAAGTCACAAAAAAGAAATGAAATAGTAGAAAACAACATGAACTAGCCTGAAGGTTAAAAATAATCAAATTCTTCATGTTGTGAGAAAGCAGCTGTGAGATTTTTAGTTGACTGAATTATTTGCTGCGCAAATGAAAAACACGTTCACTTCCAATTCTGTTGTTCTTCAGTGTTAGTTTGAGCTGGATTACACTGTGTGTGTGTGTCAGTGGGCACACTGAGAAGCATTAGATAGGAGATTCAGAGAAAATCAGAACATAATGTGCAGCTTTTTGGTTTGTAGATCATGGTGTACATACAATAATGTGTGAATCACAGCCATCTGGTTTATGTATTCAATAAACCATAGTCAATAACAACAACAAATCTGCTTAATCCAGTGGTGAAATCCAGCCAGATGGTCATCCACCTATAATTTAAGTATCGGTTTTACTGTCTAGAACCTCACATTTGCACAAGACTACAATGAACAATCTTTGGGTGACAATGATAATGACAATGGAAATGATACTTTTTTAAATTAAGGCCAAGGTGTACACTGTGTGAACACGCACGCAGTCTCCACATACATATACAGATAGTGTTAATATAGGTTGTTTAGCTAACTGGAGAAATGAAAAATTCCCATCCTTAGGAACTGTCAGGAAAGGTTAGCTAAGTTCTTCTGGAACTTAGCCTTAGATTTTCTTCCAACAAGTACTAGAAACAGGCAGTGTTTTTAAAACTTGGCCACTTTAAGATGTGTGGACTCCCAGGATTCCCAAGCCAGCCTCCCCAGCTTTAGTAGGCTGATAGCTGGATTTGGTTTGTGTATTATTTATTTATTCCATTTCTATAGCCTCTCACCTCAGTCGATGACTCTGGGCTGCTTACAATCTAAAAGGATATTTCTGCAGTGAAGAGAGGCTTCTTCCCACTACTGGAAGTGTTGTTGGAGGCTGTCAAATGACACAAACCAAGCAGTGTACTTTGCTCTTGAGAAGTGGGAGAACATATTGCATTCTGAAGCCCTTCAGTGAAGAGTTTCACTTGAACATCATTGAGGCAAAACACCCTTTTGAAGCTTTGCACAGCTCTAATGTAAACCAGAACTTCCACTGTCCATATGTCAGTGGGACAGGCTTTTTGCTTTTGCCACCAAGTATAAGAATCATCCATACAGATCAATAGCTATAAACTACAAGCAGTCCTCAACTTAGAACCATTCTAAGTTATTGTTAAGAAAACTGTGCGGAAAGGGTAGGAATTAAACTCAGATTTATTTTAATGATACAGTCTTTCCATTATTTTTCCATTAATTCAGTTTAGCAACTGTTCAAAGTTGCAATGGCCCTGCAAAAATGATCATGTGATTAACATTTGCGACTTTTCCAGCCACCTTCCAACGAGCAAAATCATGGAAGTGGGGGAGCCGGATTTGCTTAATAACCACATGATTCACTTAACAACTGCCATATTTCACTTAACATCCATGGCAAAGAAGGCTGTAAAACTGGGCACAACTCATTTAATAACCATCTCGCTTAGCAATGGAAATTCTGGTCCCAATTATGGTCATAAGTCAAGGACTACCTATATATACAGATAGAATTAAAAAGTGATTCTACATGCAAGAGTCTAGGTAACTCTCTGTAAGTTTGTACTAGACATTCCAGAAAGGATTAAAACAAATTTTAAGTGCAGCCTCTTAATTTGGCTATTAAACCAAAACATTAAAAAACTCTGTAAACTTTTGTTAAGTTCAACTTCAGCCATGAATGTGTTAATGAGGTGGAGATGTATCATTCTGTTTGGAGAGATTTCTTCAAGGGGATGTTTTATCTGTTTCCAGTGTCAAAAGGCACCGTTTTGCAAATCAACTTCATGCAGAGGGGCCACGGCAGCAATTTTGTGGTTGTTCCTGTATCAGTTTCGCAGATTTCTAAATTTATCCACAAGTCCCCACAAGCTGTTCAAGCCTTCTAGGACTGCTGTTTCTATTAGCTAAAAGTATTTCCTGTTAGAATTTAGATATGAAAATGATCTATAAATGCTTTTGCTGGGTCATTCTTGTCTTTGCTTCTGTCTCTAGCAAGTTACAGATAATCCTCAACTTTCAACTGTTTGTTTGGTGACTGTTCCAAGTTACAGTGGCTCTGAAAAAAAGTGACTTACAACTGGTTCTCACAGTTGCAACCATGGCAGCATCCCCACAGTCACACTGGGTGCTTGGTAACCAATATGTATCTATGAGGTTGCAGCATCCTAGGGTCATGGGATCACCATTTCTGACCTTCTCAGATGACCTCTGACAGGCAAAGTCAATGGGGGAAGCCAGATTTGCTTAACAACCATCTGATTCACTGAACAACTGCAGTGATTCACTTAACAACTGTGATAAAGTTCATAAAATTGAGTGTGACTCACTTAAGAACCTCTTTGCTTCAGCAATGGAAATTCTGGTCCCAAATGTACTCATAAATTGAGGACTACCTGCACAGTGTTTGATGGATTATATACTGTAGGTTAATCTAGAACATGTTTTAGCTGTTTAGACTATATACAAGCTGCCCCTGTCCATGAAAAATCCACAGCACTGTAGCTTGCGCTCCTATGCTTGCTTAGACCTTACTCAATTCTCTTGTCCTCTCCTCTCTGGCTTCCCTCTCCTGCCTTTGACACAGACCTAAATATTGAAAGTTTTCTTTTCTTTCCTTTTTTTTCTTCCTAAGAAGTTCTAGTATTGTTGCATTTAGCTTTGTAAACAAATTCATATTTTCATTCAATGAACGGGCATAACAATCCAGAAAGCTGTCATTTGGAGAATGTTGGAAATTCTATATTAGAGATCCCTAACCCCAGTTACCTTTATGGAACTATAATTTCCAGAAAGAAGGAAAACATCTTACAATAGAGAATCCAGTGGGATTTTAGAATCTAGCATGTTTCTGAGGATTTGAGAATACTTCATTCAATACATTCAGAAAAGGGAGTTCTTGGTCATAAAGTTTTAAGCCACAATAGCAGTAATCTAAGGGAACCGTCCTTCTAAAAAGTAATTTCTAAAAAATAAAATAAACTTTATGTTAAACCAATTCATGTTTGGAGGTATCTTTTGAGTCAGCCCCAGTGTTGAGTTTAACCTAGATTTTTTGCAAATGTTAATATTCCTGGTTCAATGACTCAGTCTACGTCAGGATTGTTGATGGATAAGCAGATGCATCTGGTACAATAGGTCAGTGCAAACTTGAGGATAAGTGATGAGGGAACTGTCAGAACTATATCAGTGGCATGAAGAATCCAGTATATGGTTCTGCAAGAATAATTTCAGTTTCCATAATGGATACAAATATTATTGGCTGTATTTTTAATGAAGTATACCTGTCACCATTCTAAAATGACTTCAATGAGAGCACTCACAGCTATAGTTATTGATAAGAAACATTTTGTTGTCTCTAGCAGAATTCAAAGATAGGAATGTATTGACTTCCATACTTCTCTACTATCTGTTCAAGGAGAAGGAATAGGAGATGATTTCAACAAGAAGTCTTCTTAAGAAGATTTAAAAAGAAATATTCTAAAGAAATAAAAAACATTTCCATCCTTTGTCTTTCCATAATTTGCACCAAAGCTTGAAGTACATTCCATTGACTTCAATCGTCAAATAATATTTTGCCAGCAATTGACTAGTTCTGTGTTCTTGAACCTAGCAGGCAAGAAGTCTGGAATTGCAATCCTTTCACCTTCACTTTCATGATCATAATAATGGGGGTTATAGCCCAATGCATCTGGAAAGCAGAACTAATCAATTTCACAGAATCTGATACTGTTGTGTGTAGTATTCTTGTTGATTGCTTGGTGGATGAGAATCCTTTTTTTCTTCTTTACTTCCCCTCTTGATTTTCCAGAGAAGGCCTTCTCTGCTTTCCCCCCCATTTGGATGACTGCTGTGCATGTTTAATTCTTCCTGTTGGGTCCTGTTTAATATACACTGACTGTGCAGCAAAAAGGAGTTTAGAAAAGAGGAGCCTTGGAATCATAACTGTAGAAGGGAAGGAACAGTGTAGGCAGTAGGATTAAAAATGGAAGAACATGTAAGTAAAGAAGAAAGGGGACAATTGAAGGATGGGTAGAAGAAACATGAGATCTTAATAAAGAAGAAGACAATGAAGTCAGAAAAGAGGAAGAAAAAAAACACTGGAGAGAGCTCTGTAGGGGTAGAATCAAAGAAAAGTATGCCAAAAAGAGAGAAAATGGAAAATAGATTTCTTTGAGTTGGTCTTGAAGGTTTGTATGATGCAGTTCTGCAGTTTTCTTGAAAGCAATATGATATGATTTCTTCTGAATTTTCTTCTTCAATCAAGCCTTCTTCTGAATTTTGTCTGATTCTGTTTGTTTGTTTGTTTGTTTGTTTAACTTCCCAGCTTAACCTAATGTCTTGGCCTTTCAAGAATTCTCCTATTCAAGTTTTAACTTGGTTGGACCTAATTTAGCTTTTTGATGCCAGTCATTAGTTGTATATTTATTTGGTGCAATTCTTTCATCATAAAGCTCAAAACAGGATACCTCCAGGATTGAGGTACAGTTTTTGAAAACATCAGGATGTTATCAGATTTCATTTCTTCTCTCCTGCAAATGATCCTCTTGTGTCAATTTGTAGACAGGGTTCTTTTTCAAGAAGCCTATTTGGAGGTTTTTCTCCTTAGTCAGAGATGTCTGTGGTCCTGCTATCTAAGGCTATACCCTAGATAGGATATCAAAGTGTCTATTCAGAATTTTCAGGGATTTCATGTGTTTCCAATCCTGGCCAGCTATCATCTTCATTTATTTAGGCAATAGATTCTGGAGTTTCCTCCTCCTCTTCTTCCTTTCAGAATCCACATTTTTCTTTTAAAACAACCAACCTACTGCTATTTTAAAGATGTAGTTCCTGTGCTGCATTTTTATGCTTTGTTGCACAGTCAACCAGATGTTTAGACTGGATTTGGCATTTTTGTCCACCTATCGAATCCTTCCAAGCACTGCTTTTTGCAATTGACTAATGGTGATTTGGTCAATGCTGATGATGTTCAGATGATGCTCCAGATGTTTTGGGATTGCACCCAAGGAGCCTATTATTGTTAATTTACAATAAGATCCACAAAGAGTAGTGGAAATTTAATAATGAACTCCTAACCAAGGACCTAAGACTTATTAAGGACGTGTCTGAGAATATACAGTAGGCAGTTCCAGGCAAAGTTTTTTTTTTTAAGAATTAGGATATTCAGATTCAATAAATTCAAAATTTCCAAATATTGCTCCAAGGGTTCCAATCACAATTGGCATAACAGCAGATTTCTTTTTCCATAAGCATTCAGCTTCGATCGTCAAGTCCCAATATTTTGCAATACTTTTCCTCTGATTCTCTTTCCTAGCATCACCCAGTCTAGCAACATCAATGAATCAGACTTTCTTTTTTTCAATAATTTTTA
>JANHZU010009149.1:562527-575921 GCA_032468055.1 Acrochordus granulatus | reverse complement strand
AACTAGACAGCATATTAAGAAGCAGAGACATCACCTTGCCAACAAAGGTCTGTATAATCAACAGTATAATACTGTTTTCCCAGAAGTAATTATGGCTGTGAAAGCTGGACCATAAGAAAGACTGAATGCCAAAGAATTGATGCCTTCAAATGCGGTACTGGGGAACACTCTTGAGGGTGTGATCTCGCAAGGAGATCAAACTAATCAATCCAACAGGAAATCAACACTGGAAGAACAGATACTGAAGCTGAAGCTAAAATATTTTGGCCACATAATGCATTGAAAAGATTCACTGGAAAAGACCGTGATGCTAGAAAAGACTGAAGACAAAAGGAAAAAGGGAGAGCAGAGAATGAGATAGTTTTATTTTATTTATTAATTAAATTTATCTGCCAACCCACCTGCTCCAAGTGACTCTGGTTAGATAGCATCATAGATGCAATGGGTGTAGTTTTGGGTGGACTCTGGGAGGCAGTGCAGGACAGGAAGGCCTGATGTGCTTTGGTCCATGTGGTCGCTAAAAGTCAGACATGACTGAAGAACAACAAACAATTCTAGATGCCATCAAAGGATTACGGGTTTTGTTATCTCTTTGTTATCATCCTGTGCCCATCCTGGTTTTTTTTTGGAAGCCCTAATCTGATAGTTTTAATTACATTCTAGGATCCAATATATTATTGATAGAGAGAATATATTGATG
This sequence comes from Acrochordus granulatus, assembly GCA_032468055.1. Lineage (NCBI taxonomy): Eukaryota > Metazoa > Chordata > Lepidosauria > Squamata > Acrochordidae > Acrochordus > Acrochordus granulatus. The sequence continues at coordinate 575,221 of JANHZU010009149.1, read as the reverse complement.
GGAAAATCATATCGGCTGTTTCTAGTGTAGGAAATATGAGAGTGCTTTTGCTGGTAACAAATGATATAGCTGGTTTGTTGATTTATCCTTTTTGTTTCTGAAATGAGTCCCTTGGTCATGAGACAATAAAACTCATTATGGGATTTGCTTAATACCTGTATATACTGTATTTACATGATTTCTGTCTCTTTTCATCAAGAAAGCTTTAACCTGACCTGGTCTCCTTCACATACAATAGGCCTAGAATCTCCATGTTTCCAGCCAACATATCTGGAATTTCTGGGAATTGTAAACTAACCACATCCAGAGGGCATCAACGTACAGAGAAACACTGCCAAATTAGCAATAAACAAATGAATACCATTAAGGATTGGAGACTGATGTGACCTAAGAAGGCTGATCAACCTATGTCTTCTGGTCTCCTTATTTTGTAGCCCTATGAACATTTAGCCCATGCTACTTACAAAGGGACAATTATAAAAATAAACCAGTCCCACAGTTTACTGCCATTTTGAAATGGATGCAGATATACAGATTGATAAGGCAGTCTTTTAATGGGTTTAGCACCCATGTGGCTTACTTTGGTCACTTTGCCCTCATAACAGGTGCCTACAGTCTCCCATATAGACTTATTTGTAGTTCCTGGCTATTAAAGGACACCTGTTAAGAACTAGGTGCCATTTTTCTTGTTTTTAAATAGGATTACTAGGATTCCCCTGGCCTTCACCAGCTCTGTCCAGAATATAACATGCCTCTCAATGGTCTTGAAGAACAGGCTACCATCTTGTCTCTCTCTCTCTATTTGCTGTTCTTTGCTCAGCTCAGTGATTCAATATTTCTTTCCTGTAGACCATTTCAGCACATTTATCATATCTTCCAGCATCACTCTACCATCAACAAGGTGGTATAAAGTTGGTCCCCATTGTTGTTATTGTTATTATCGTTATTTTGTGCCTTCAAGTCAGTCTTGATTTCTGGTGACTTCCTGGACAAGTCTCTGCAGTTTTCTTGGCAAGATCTTTTTTTTGAAATGGTTTGCCCTTGTCTCCTTCATAGGCTTGGAGAGAGAGGCTCACCCGAGGTCACCAGCTACCTTCATGCCTAAAGTGGGACTAAAACTCATAGTTTCCCAGAAACTAAACACTGAACTGGGTCTTTTGTTGTTATGATACTGAGCTAAAAATGGTTAGCTGACTGGCTAGTCCTATAAAGGACAACTGAGGATAGCCCCTAGGTTTCCAATAGCCTCTGCTTCTTATCCTGCATGTCATGTGACTAAAAGACCTTCATGCAGAGCTATGTCAATGAACCCTGATTTGCAGATCAGGGATGGTTTCATTCTAAAGAGTTTCACATCTGTAATGGGACAAAGCCAATGGGAGGTGTCTTAGGTGAGCACAACAGGGGAGTGGGGGGAAAATGTAAAATTCTCCATCCTTCCATTTCCTGCCACGAGTGCAAATCAGTTTAGAGACCACTATGTTAATCTATTTTTCAGTCATAATAAAGCGAGATGTAATTGACTCTAAACATGGAGAGAAATCAACAGAAGAAAACACTAATGTTATAAAAAAGATTCTCACACTCATATTGGGCTTTGAAGAAAGAGGGAGCATATTTTACAGCTTGCTTTATAGAGTAGACTTCCACTCCTGTAGATTTATTTCCAGTTTTTAATAAAATATCTGGACATAAATTCACTGATCCATTTAGGGGCAGAGGAGAATGATATTTACTTCTGAAAATGTATGAGGCAGATGTTGGGCTTTGGGTCTTTTCTTTCTTTTAACATTAAAAATACCTGGTGTACAAAAGCTTTGATTTTTTGCAGCACATCCTGGATTGTCCATAGAATCATAGTGTTGGAAGGGACTTGGAAGTCATCCACTCAGGAATCCTCATATTGTCCAGACAAAAGATCTGTCCAGTCTCTTCTTGAAAACCTCCCATGGTGGAGCAGCCATGACTGATTATCTCCATTGCTCAATAGCTCAAAAAGCTTTCACAATCAGGAAATACCTCCTTTTGAAGTTTATATCTCTCACTGTACTGGGTGCACAGTGGTCTACAGTTAAGAAGCTGGGCTTGTCAGCTGGAAGGTTGGCGGCCTGAGTTCGAGACCCAAGTGCTGCATAACGGGACGAGCTCCCATTACTTGCTCCAGCTCCTGCCAACCTAGCAGTTCGAAAGCATGTAAAAATGAAAGTAGATAAATAGGTACCACCCTTGGTGGGAAGGTAACAGCATCCATGCACCTCAGTATATAGTCATGCCGGCACATGACCATGGAAGCATCTTTGGATGTTGGCTTCCTTAGCTGTGAATCTGAGATGAGCACTGCCTCCTAGAGTCCTACGCAACTGGACAGGGTGAAGCTTTACTTTTACCTTATCTCTCACTGTAAAGCCATTGGTTCTTATCTTTTTCTTAGGTACTAGGGAGAATAAATCCACTCCCTCTATCCTGTGACATCCCTTCAAGTATTGGAAGACCGCTATCATGTCTCAACTTAACTTTCTCTCTTTTTAGACTAAATATATCCAGTTTCTTTTTACTGTTCTTCATAAGATTTAGTCCTCAAGCTTTTTGCTTTTTTCTGTACTCAGAAAAGTTCATCTGAGAACCTTTTTGTATTCCAGTGTGGTGTGACCACTCAGATGTTGACACTATACCCCTGTTGATGCAGCCCACAACCATATTGGTTGTTTCGGCAGCTATGGCACATTGCTGGCTCATGCTTAATCTGTGATTTACCAAGATACCCAGATGCATCTCACAAGTACTTCAGCTAAGGCATTTACTTCTTATCTTGTACCTGTGCATCTGTTTCTTCCTGCCTAAATACATGACTTTACATTTCTTACCAGTGAACAACATTGTATTAGATAGAGTCCAATGCTCAAGTCTATCAAGTTCATTTTGAATCTTGAGCCTGTCTTCTGGGCTGATAGCAATTCTCCCCAACTTTGTGTCATTCACAAATGTTATTTATTTATTTAATTTATTCAATTTATATGCATATTTATGAAGATGTTAAAGACTAGAAGGCTCAGAGAGAATCCTGAAGGACCCCATTGTGTGCTTACAACCATGTAGACATAAGAATCATTTAGAACCATGAGGTGGTCATAGTTGTTGAGCCAGCTATGAATTCATCTAGTAGTAGGACCATCCATCCCACATTGTTTCCTATGACTTCATGTGATGTGATTAAACTGGAGAAAGGGAAAACTGTTTCTAGAGAAGGTCAACATTGTTGCTGTGAAGATGTGAACATTTTTGCTGTATGTAGTAGAGGAGGGCAACCCTACAAGATTTTACCATTGTACATTTTCAGAACAGAGTTGGTTTTTGTCTAGGCAAGATGGATACCACCTGGACTTAGTTTCTTCTAGTGTCCATCCCACCCTAAATAACTATGGGGTGAAAAAATCCCAATTCTTTCTCTGTAGAAATAAAAATTTCTGACCCTACCTGGAAAGTTTCTGGATAAATCTTAGCTTTGATTTGAGTTCAGAGGACAGCTTCTCAGGTGGATCTTCTTTTACTAACATAGTCCCTGTAGATATATTGGGGCTATTAGAATTTTAACTCAACATTAATTTGAAGCTGGGAATCTTGAAAATAGATATCCCAACACATCTCAAAGGTATTATATTGAGAAATATTGGATTAGGATCAGCCCCCCTCTATTTTGACTCATTATTTTTATTATTTCTTCATGTTTCATATTTTTCTTCTTTTCTGGCAAGCCTTCTTGGTTATATAAAAAGAATGGAAGGACATTTTCTATAGGAGCCAGACATCCTTTATCATCTGGAAATAAATTGTTACAGAATAGCTCTGGATCATGAAATCTTGGTGGGAAAAATATTTCAAATTGGCTTGGGCACCAGAACTATCATGACATAAAGAAAGCAGTTGGAAATGCTGTAAACAGTCAATAATTATTATTAGCAATGTATCAAGTTGTGTGGAGCTATCTGGTTTGATACCATGGGGAATTTGGGCTAGATTCAGTGTTAATGATTGAGAAGCGAATTTGAACTGTAATACTGGATGGTCTGACATGTTTCTTTCCATCACTGATTTCTCTCATTTAAGAAGTTTTATTGGCCATTGGAAAGGAAATTACATCTACAAGACAATGTTCAGGGACAATGTGAGATAAAGTTTCTGTTCAAATACTTTTGAATGGATAGAAAAAACATATGGAGAATTCTCCTGAAACATAGCAAAATGTATCTAGTCGAGCATTTTGTTCTCTTAGCAGTCAACCAAATATCAATGGAAAACGCACAAACAGTACATGAATGGACCGGTATCCTTCCATTTGTGTTCATAGAATCATAAAATTGGAAATTGGAAGAAACCAATCCGGCCATTAAATCCAATTCTCTCCTTTGTCCTTAGTTGTAACTCTAAGTTATAACCTTCATCTTGGTCTGAAATGAGACAGATGTTACAATTCCTTTTTAAACTCAAGAGGTCTTGTTAGTCAAGGACACTGATTGTCTTTGAGAACAGAGTATCATTTAAAATCAAAGGAAATTTTTCAATATTAAAAAAAATAAAGGCTTCCCCTTTCAGTCATGCCCAACTCTAGGGAGTCATGCTCATCTCCATTTCATAGTTGAAAAGTGAGCATTGTCCAAAGATGCTTCCATGGTCACGTGATCAGTATGATTATATGCCAAGGCACATGGAACACTGTTACCTTCCCACCCAAGGTGGTACCAATATATCTACTTGCTGTCATATCATTAAATAAGTTTGTGGACTTATTTAATGACATGACAGCCTTAAGGATGCCTATTAATTGGGCAGACAATAGGAGCTCACTTCATTATGCGGCAGCATCTGGGTCTTGACCTCAAGCCACTAACCTTATGATCGACAAGCCCAGCATCTTAACTGCTCATGCTACTACCATGTCTCCTTATATCAAGATTAAATATTATAAATAATTATTTCATGAAATGTAACAAGTTATTTTAAAATTATTACTAAAAATTAAGAAAGCAGACTTGGGATATGAATTTGATGAGCCATCTTGGAACTCTTTATAGCACAAAATTCTCTCTCTGTTTTGGCAAGTCCTGAGGTTCACTGGGGGATTTTGAGTTATTTTCTCTTTGTCTCACATAAGAAAGATAAGATGGGTTAACATTTATGTACATTTTGGAGTACCTTGCAGAAAGATGGGGATCTCATTAAGACATTGTTCAAAAATTCAAGTTATTTCAGCTTTCTTAACATTTTCCAAACTTCACCTTCTTTGGAATGAACATTGACCCATTTTATCCTTCAAGCTAATTCAGAAAAGAATCACCAACCACCTAATAACACTGTCTTTCTTGCAAGGATATAATAACAGAAACTTGCAAGTCACAAAGTATATCTCTCCCCACTCAACTTTACTCTCCAAGAAACTAGGGAGGGTCTAGACATCTTATGAGATGTTGGCCATGCCCCTATTGCTTCTGCATTCTAAGTTGTTATCTGACTGTTACTTAGACTGTTGCTCTTTTTCTCCTCCTCCCCCCCAAGGATATTGAGACCATTAAACCCAGCCAAGGTTTGTTTTTATTTTCTCTCTTCCTTAAGGATTGAGAAGCAAAAATTCATAATAGCTGCATACATATGACCTGAAAGAGCAGGTGTATGAGAAGAGGTCATTTCCACAATTATGTGCATTGGTAGAAGAAGTGTAGACGTAGACATTTATTTATGTATTTATTAAATTTTTATGCCACTCATCTCACTCTGCAAAGCAAATTATAATTCTAATACTTTATGGAATTAATAACTTCTGTCTCCTGAGCTTCATTCAAAGTAAGGACTGCATGGCTTATGCCAAACTATTAAGCCAAGCTTAAAGAATGCTAAGCAATATTGGATCTAATTAGAATTTTCATAGGACATCACCAGGAAAACAGAGCTGTAGACTAGAACAAGATGCAGAAAAGCATCCCAAAGTCATGCAGCCAACATTCATAACTAAACAAGGACTGAAACTCACAATTTCATGGTTTCTAGTCTAGCACCTTAACCAAATTGGTTTGCAGATACATCAAGATACATGGATGCTTCTCTACAACATAATTCTATGTAGTTATCAGAAGTTGAGCTCAACTTGAGGGAGTAATTTCTTTTACTTACAGTACTATGTATTCATCAGAATCCACCAAACACTCTTAAATCATCAATGGGGTATCTCTTTCAGGCTCTGATTCATTTGACATCCCATTTTTATTCACTCAGACTATTTCATGTTTAATGTTTAGTTGCCAGTATTTTATGCTTCTTGTTCTGATGTTTTTATTGCACTTTGTAAGTAGATCAGAGACATTAGGGAACTGAATGGCATATAAACACTCACCTGGGAAATATGAAGATTACATCCCCATACATTTACTTCCTTTGTACCAAAATACATTTTTGATGTATCTGCAAACCAGTTTGGTTAAGGTGCTAGATTAGAGACCATGAAACTGTGAGTTTCAGTCCTTGTTTAGTTGTGAATGTTAGCTGGGTGACTTTGGGCTATTAAGTCTCTTTCAGCCCAACCACCTCATAAACTTTGATTGTGGGGAAAATAGGTAACAGGAACATTATGTATAGTACCTTGAATTGTACAAAACAAAAATAGGATATAAATGTAATAATAATGCAGGTAATTCTTGACTTACAACCACAATTGAGCCAGAATCTCAGTTTTTGAATAAAGCAGTTGTTAAGTGAGATATCATGTGACTGCTTCATTCAACAACTGCAATCCCAGCACTCCCAACTATGGTTGTTAAGTGAATGCACAGATCATTAAGCAGATGGGGTCCTAATAAGGTCCATTGGAGGCATGGAACCTTGGGAGGCTCTGCTGAGGAGTTGAAAATCCTCCCTGATGAAATCCAAGCAGGATTTTCAGTCCCTGAAAGACACACATGGAAGGCCTGTGCTGGGTCTTTGTGGCATCTGCATCTTGTCCTTCAGAGTCCGTTATTTTCATAGAATTGTTGAGTGTAAGAATTGGAAGAGATCTGATAGCTATTTAACCTCTGTTCAAACATCTGCCATAATGGAGAGACCATTATCTCATCAAAATATGATATTTCTGGTCTCAACTTCTGGACCAACACTGAGCTATTCTGTCCTGTTTAGAATATAGCTATCTTGTCTCCCACTAGTTGGCTACATCCACTCAACGTTTCCAACCATTCCTGATTTTTTCCCTCTTGTCTTCTTGGTTGTCTTCCTTTGAATGCTCCAGATGATCAATGTGTTTCCTAAAATACAATGCCCAGAAGTGAAGATTATATTGTAGGCAAGCTTTTACCAGTTCTGACCATTATGTTGGCATAATAGGTTTTCCTTCCTTTTGTGCATTGTTTCAGAGATCTGGTTCATGCAAGATGCTGAATTAAGATTTATTTAACCAATATTTATTAAATAAGCCATAGTTGGATTGGATACAGAACATACAGTCATGAAACATGGCATATATCCTGGAGTTTCATGCAACACCTTCATTTAAAAATCAACAAATATTGTTCCATGTAATATGGGAACTAAACCAAGAATTAGAAGCATCTTGAATTTGGTCAAGATGCTACTTCTGCTTTCGAGCTGCTCCTGAAATCTCCTTGCTAAATAAATGGTGCTGATTTGGGACTCAGCTTCCCTCAAGCACATTATGACTGAGGGGTGGGATGCTGCCACTTCAAATAATTTATATCAAAACCTTCATTGCAGCAGTGACCTGCCTCATTTTAACGCTGCCTTGAAGCTAGGGCTGACGTCCATCCAATTAGCCAGACAACAGAGAAGCTGGAGGACAGCAAGGCAATTTGCCAATTAGCCTAACCAAGGCAGGTCAAATTCTTCTTCTATTTCACCTAGCCCTTCCTTTAACCCTGAAGAAATTTGCTAGGTAACCTAAAGGGGAAATCCATAAAAAGCTCATTTTTACTGAAAACCTTTCAAGTAAATTAGATTTTTGATGTGTAAGTATTGTATACAGAAACCCAAAGACTTTTAAAATGGCATACTCTGGCAATTTCTCCTATTTTCATTTAAAATTAATCAGGGGAAGAAAGATTGCAAAATAAAAACATTTTTTGTATGTTCATGAGAAGATCCATTCTGTAAATATTAACTGCACAAACATTTCAAATATTTCATATGGGATTTGGAGAGAGATTCTTACATGTTACGTAGGATGCTTCTGTTTTTCAAGTTTATCCTCAGGATGCTTAAGATTCTTTTTCCTAACTTTTCCTGGAAGTATTTTATTTAGTTGCTAGAGGTAGCACTTGTGATGTTTTGTTCTTTTTATTCCTCTAGAGTTGTGTTTCTCAACCTGGGCAACTTGAAGATGTGTAGACTTCATGTCCCAGAATTTCCCAGCCACCATTCAGATTCCTAAAGTTAAGAAACACTGCTCTACAGTTTCTTGGTAGCCCATATTCCCTACTTGGAAAAAGCCTTTCCAATGTCTTCCCTTAGCATTTTGTGTGGGAAGCCAGGGAGGCTGCAGGCCTCTGGGGAGGGGGTTATAAGACAGGCATCCTTGAGGCTGTCATGTCATTAAATAAGTCCACAAACATCCTAGTTTTTTCATGAGAAGTCCATTAAAATTTTTTCCTAAAAAAACTCAATACAAGTATTTTTAAAAAATGCCGTTTATTTTTCAGATTCTCATGATAAAAAAAACTAAGCAGGGTCAGTTTGTAAGTTGATAGGAGATGACTTGGAAATTCCACATTTGTAAGATAAACTAGAAAGTCGAAGAAATATTACAGAAAAGGAGAAGGAAACTCCTTTCTTTATGTCTTCTAGTAAACTGCATGGAGATTTCCATGAATATGAACTACATTTAGCTTTATCTCACCATATATGCACTGATAGAACATATATTTTACACCATAAAGTTCTATGTTCAGTCCTAAGCTAAAGCAAGACTTAATGTTTTACTTGGCATTCTCATGAAATCTGTTATGATATCTGCAAACAGAATGCGGGCCTTATCTGGATTAGACTAATCACATTTAGGAAGGGGGATGCTAATTTCCCAAAGCTCACTTTTAAGGAGAAAAAGTTCCATCATATCTGGAAGATACCAGTTTGAGCAACATTGGTTGAAGCTGTGATTCCAGTTTACCAGTAATGACCAGCCTCAAAATCATTTATAGGCAGAAGATACGAAGATAAACAATCAGCGTCAATATGATACAGTGATATTTGTTATAAATCGTTAGGCTTGTTTATTTATTTCCATACAATAACTATATGCTGCCCATTCCAAGATGCTTTAAGTGGTTAACCATAAAGTTTAACCCTCTCTTTCCCATATCAAATTAATACAGAAATAAATCCGTATAAATTAGCTATGAGTGGCACAGATTCCTCTTTAATGATATAGAAGAACTTCCTGTGATAGTCAGAAGATAAAAGGTTTTATAAATTTCCTGGAGCACAAGAAGGATGAAGTAGACCAAACCTCCACTAGACAGGGGTTTCAGAGAATAGGGACAGTGATCAAAAAACTCCTACTCTGAATCTCTATCAAATAATAGTCCCATAGGAACAGGACCTATGAGATCTGGTCTGATGGATAGATGAATGCCAGGGAGGTGGGATTTCAGATAATCATAGCTGGAGCCAAGTAGGGCCTTAAAAGCTACAGTCAGCATCTTCAATTGAGTCAGAAGCCCACTGGCAATCTTTGGAGTTCCTAAAGCAGAGAAATCCCTCAAATATAAGAAGCTACCCTTATCACTGCCATATCATGTACCTGCACTTTCCAGATGTTTTTCAACACAAATTCCACATTCAGTACAACAATCCAACTAGAAGATGACTGCAGTATGAATGATCCAAGAAAGATCACAACCGATGCATAAGATGTAACTGCACAAAAGTCATCTTCACTGCCAAGCAGGAGCAATGGCTCTACAAGAACTCCAACAATGAACTGGGGAGTAACAACCCTTTTGCAAGTCAAAGACAGTATTTCTCTACAACCACAAACTCAAATCCACTCCATATTCTGACAGGGTCTGAACATCAGTCTAAATCTGTTTCTTTCCACCAGACTCCTTCAGCCTCCAGATGCTGGATCAGCACTTCCACCACATTGCTTTTTCTGCTTGAGGCTGAGATGTATAGCTTGGTATCTTTAGTATATTGATGACACTAGACTCTCTGCTAAATGAATGATGTCACCCAGCAGTTTTATGTAGATGTTGAAAAGAAGAGGGTCAAGAGAAACCCTAAAGTATCAGTCTCCAATATCTAACTGCAACCACCCTTCAGAAAGGGTGAAATTAATCAATATAAAACATTGCTCCCATTCCAAACCCTTGGAGACAGTCCAGAACAATATCATGGTCAGTTTTGTTGAAACCATCAAGAGGTCAAGGAGGACCAGGATAGTCACCCACAAGCACAACTAAAATAGTTTCTTTTCTATATCCTGACCTTAGCCCTGCTAAAGGTCCTAATAATCTGCTTCCTCTAGTCTAGAGCAATGCTTCTCAACCTTAGCAACTTTAAGATGTGTGGACTTCAACTTCTAGAAATCCCCAGCCAGCATGGGGAAGTGCTCTAATGTTCTCTACATCTATGGGAGCACATTTTCTCCATAAACTTTCCTAAAACTGGAATGTTGGAGACAAGTCTAAAATGGTTAAGAACTGTCAGGTTGGATGAAGGTTTCTTGAGCTTAATAAAAATGTTGGCAGCTGTTTGAAGCCAATGTCTGTTACCTCATAGGAAAACTTCTCCATCCATGTGGGACAGGGATCTGACTGAAAAGTGGCAGAACAAACTCTGCAGTGTGTTGTGAGCCAGGGGACATTCCCAACTCTTCTGAGAGAAGCTGTGGTATGGCTCCTGCTCAAAACATCTTGTGCTATTTGATGAATAACACCTTGTTACTCATATAACATCTTGTACTATATGAGGCAGTTTACTGGTGAGTAAAGTAAGGTCCTACACATAGGCAGGAAAATCCAAATGCACAGGTACAGGATAGACAGTAGCTGACTCAACAGTAGTGCCTGTGAGAGGGATCTTGGTATCCTAATGGATCACTGTTTAATACGAGTCAGCAGTGTGCTGCAGTTGCCAAAAAAGACAATGCAGCCCTGGGTTGCATCAACAGCAACAGAAAGTGATAGTAGTGTTCTATACTGCATTAGTGAGGCTACATCTAGAATATTGTATCCAATTCTGGTCATCACAATACAAAAAAATGCTGATGCCCTAGAAAGAGTGCAGAGATCAGCAACAAAGACGATAAGACAAAAGAGTACCTATGAGGAAAGACTAAGGGAACTAAGTATGTCTAGCCTAATGAAGAGAAGACTGAGGGGAGACAAAATAGCAATCTTCCAATACCTGAAGAGCTGCCACAGGGAAGAGGGTATTGATTTATTTTCCATCGCATCTGAAGTCAGGACAAGAAGCAAATGATCAGAAGCTTGTCAGAGAGAGATCCAACTTGGAAATAAGGAGGAATTTCCTAACAGGGAGAACTATTGAACAATGGAACCGCTTACCTCCCATAGTTGTAGATGATTCATCACTGGAGGCTTTCAAGAAAAATTTGGACAACCAAATAGGTATAGGGAGATAGCTTCCAGCAATACAGTTCTATGATTCTTTGAGCCAGCTTACTTCCTGGAAGATTTTGGATCCCAATCATCCACATCTGAGGAACAGATGTTGGGAAAGGCTTTCTTATTAGGTTATTGACACTTTAGGTTTTTTTAGAAACCTAAAGGTCCTGCAAGAATGTGAAAGGCTTTTATTACTTTAATACAGTCAAGTGTCAGAACAATTCCTGATCAAGCTGTTGGTTTAGCAACAGGGTCTGAACATGTCCAGGTCAACATCATATGCAGTTTTATAACACATCATTTCAGTGTGGTAGCAATTTTTGATAATTTTTGGTCTTGCCCTCTTTTTCTACCACCTGTTATTGGTATATAGCCCTCATAAAGCAGAAAGGCAATTGCTGTCTTACCTTCCCTAGCCTTCAGGGCCATAAATATGAGACAATCTATTTGACACGCACTACGTGTTCTGTAATAACCTTGATTACTGCTGGCTGATGAAGCCTCTGTGATTTTCTCTCTGGCTTCCTTCTGGCCTCCAAGCATTACAGCTCCCACCTAGCCAGGTGCATCCCTAACCTCCCCTTTGGGAAGAATCCTACACCACCATGTTTACTTTTGCAAATGTTACTTTCACATTTTTTGCCAGTTATGTGATGTATAGAATCACAAGCAGCAGATAATTTTCTGAATAATAACAGCTGAAATCAAGGACTGGATGTTCAAATATTTTTCTTTTTTTATTTCTCTTTTCCCTCTTTCCTCAAAGTGTGAGAGCGGAAGGCTTCAGCTTTTATCATTAGTGAACAAATCCATTACTCCCAAAAGTGAAAGGGGAGGGGGCTTCTTCCTCTTACTGTGCAAAAATCTCTATATTCCCAATGTTTTAGTCTTCAGAGATTTCGTTATCTGAATGTTTGGAAAGTTTAACTGCATACATTTTATTTCAATTTTTTTTAAAGGAGGCATACATGTGGGGGAATATTTATTTCATATATCTTGATTGTGTGGATCACAACCAAATGTGGCAAATTCTAAAAGAGATGGGAGTATCAGACCACCTTACCTGTCTCCTG
>JANHZU010009149.1:444795-457426 GCA_032468055.1 Acrochordus granulatus | reverse complement strand
TTGTTTCCTATGGGAAACCTCGTTCCGCTGGACGAGCATTTCGCGCTAAGAGCGTTCTTCCGGAACGGATTAATCTCATCTTATAAGGCACCACTGTATTAGAATTTTTCTTTTTTAAAAGTATTACATATATTAGAAGTTTAAAAAATGTTAATTTTATGAACACCTTCTAAAAATCCTCTTCTATATCTGCCATTTTCTGTGATGGAATACCTTTCTATTTTCCCAACACAAAAATAGCCAAAACAGTGTTGTTCCAGTGGATTGTTGATCTTAGGTTAATTTAACTGAATGGCAACAGTAATGTTTTAGATTCTTAGTTGATGATCTGTTATTATTTGTATTTCCTGCATGCTAGCTAAAGGGGTCTCTGAATGCAGAGTGTGTTCTGAAGAAGCTTTTCTGCAGACCTTCTTAAACAGTGAAACTGTCCCTCTAATCTTCAAGCTGTAAGCCATTTACAGATTTACACAATACTTTAATTGATTCCTAGAAAGCAATTGACAACTAGCACATGATCCTATATAAATGGCACAGGTTAGAAATATAGCTGCAATATTTCTGACAATTACAACTTCTGGACATATTTCAAAGGCAGGATACATCGCAATATTCTAGACTGGATATAAATAATGTGTGAAAACAAGCAGCATGATTCAGCATGATTCAGGTATTTAAATTATTCAGAAACCTGAGTCCACCTAAGGTGACATTTCATTTTTAACATGATAATTGCTAGACTTTGGTTAAGTCTGAAAGTTGGTTAAGTTTGCGATTTCAGGAGGCTTCCCTTTAAACTGAATCTCTGAATTGAAGCATCACGCAGCCCTAGTGATTAATTATTGCCATATCCATCAGGCTCAGAAATGGTTATAGCTGGCACACTAGCTGTACAGTTACTGATAGTAAGTGGATCACATAAATGCTTTTCCTCCCTCAAACTTATTTATATGGGCCAACTCAGCATTTTAACCACGACTCTAATTGCTGATTGCCAACCCTGAGAGGTAGTCCAGACAAGAAGCACTAACCATGAGTACTAACGTTTTTATTTTATAAAAATAAAAATTTAAAATTTTTGTACAAATTTTATTTTATGTAAAAGTTTTTTATTTAATAAACATCTTTTATTTTAAGGTTACAATAACAGAATCTTGCAAATCTGTTTACAGTCCAAGAAACTAGGACTTTCTGAGATGTTTGTCACACCTCATTCTTTCTGTGGGCTCGGTTGCTTCTTATTTGACCATTTCCTAGTCTGTGGCTTCTCTTCCTCCCATTTTTCAGGATATTGTCACAGACCATTGCACATGGGAAAGGCTGCATTACAATTATTTTTATGCTTTCTCATTTTTTCATGGTTTGCTTTCTTGGCAAGTTATTTCAAGGACTTGAAGTAGGATCAGACCTCTTGTTCCTGGGACAGAAAATTATTAGGAAATCTGGGAAGCTGAAAAAAATCTAGGAAGAAGACAATGCTAGATTGCTTTTTTATTGTTGCCAAGAAAATGATAGGAATGTGGCAATGGAATTATCAGAAGTCTAGTTCAACTCGAGGGCAATCTTTACATTTAATCTATTTTTATTGTACTGATTTTCTATTAACTGACACATTATTTTTGTTGACTTGTTAATGCATCCAATGAAAGTTGGGGTGCATTTCTGATTCACAAATTAATCATGTTGTTTTTAAAGCATCAAGCATCATTTTCACGCTTCTGTTTTCAGAGTAGAATCTTGCTTTTCTCTCCTGTTTAGCTGTCATAGCTACTGACTGGGAGGAAAACCTTGTTTTACGTTGGCTAGTTCCCTGTCCTTTTCTCTTTCCCCCTTCACTTTAAATCAGTGTTTCTCAGTCTTGGCAACTTAAAGATGTGTGGACTTCAACTCCCAGAATTCCTCAGCCAACCGTGCTTTAAATCCTTGGATGGTTGTTTGCTTGACATAGAAGGGTGGAAACTGAGAAATGTTCGCACTGATATTTTGTGCCCACAAAAATTTCAGCTTGTGCATTTCTAATTTACAGTTTTCTCAGTATGAATGGGAACAGAAGATAGCATGGAATAAGCCCCATCTAGGAAATCCATATTTGGCAGACATAGCCGTGGCTTCTGTATACTTTGGCTTGTCTCTCTGGAAAAACAGCTGGGTCACATATACTACTGACATTTGGTTTTATGTCTGTTATCACTTTATTAATCAGCAGAGTAACTTTATATCTGTGCACTATAACATTTTATTTCATCACTGTTGCTTTCACATTTAATAAGGAATTTCTTGGAAATACATGCGTGCATCAGTTTCTGGGAAGTTACACCCATAAGACTTCTGTGTTGCTTGTTTTATTTTAAAAATAATGCTTTCAGTTTCTGAAGGTGTGATGCTTAGGAAAGAATCAAAACAAGTTCTGGGGCTGCATGGCTCCATTCAAAGCGGGCCATGATTTTGCAAAACTACTTTCTCTTATTTGGGTCTCCTCCAAATTTTGGCTCTCTAAATTCTCTGCAACACTGGCTTAGAATTCAGGTAAGTTTATTAACATAGCTATTAATTTATGTATCTACCCATCTCACTCACACGTGGCTCTGGATGGCATACACAGTGAAAACAAAAACTAAACCATCGGTATCATTTATCCATTAAAATCAATTTAAAACAATTAAAATCCATAGTTCGCATATTAAAGGTGCCCAGACCAAAAAAGCACATGCTAAATATTCAGGTAGGCTCATTTTTATAACTCAGTATCCTATGCTGCTGAAAACACATGGGAGGTAGAAGGGCTATGCAATGAATTCAGTCCCAGTTCCAGACTAATACCATCAATTCTCAGGTAAAATTTTCAGGAGGCTCCAAGCTAGTATACAAACAGCCTCTACGAATAAAAGTTACTTATATAGCAGGTTTGAAAGTGCCCCTTTAAGTAGGATTTTCAGGAAGAGCCATCAGCTTTCTATGAATTACACAGGTTTCCTGTGAATTTTATTCTTCCCATAGAAGAAGGCCTAATGGAGATCTAAGCCATGGATTCATACATTAAAGGTAAGGGCTGGAACAGGTTAGGAGAAGGTCTTTTTTCCCCCTCTTCCTGAGGCTAAGCACATGAAGGATATAAGAGTCTTATCTCAGGTGCTATTGTTGTATTAAAGAAATCTAGACCCTAGTTGGCTTGAGATAATGAACCTGAATTTTCTATAAATGAGAGAGGTTCTTCTCCGTATTTCGCACACTCCAATGACTATAATGAAAGATGGAGGACAATAAGCCTGTGATAAAGCCAACAAAAATCTAAATACCCAACTTTTTAGGAGCATCAGAGTCCTAAATTGAAGAGGTACACATTTCCTGTTTCTTTCATTCATAGAACCTGTCTCATTGGAGTCAACTAAGCCACCAATCAGGCCCACCAAACCACATTGGTTCCAATTCAATGATAATTTACCTAAAAATTTCAAGGGATGAAAAAAATGAATGATATTGTACCAATAAACGTTTTATCTGGTTGATAAATATTTAAATATCCTTACTACAGTATGCTAATGGATATGGTTAATGGAATGGTATAACAAAGAGTCTTTTAACAAAATTTTTAAAATGTTTTGCATTTAGGGCTAGACAGAGCTCTAAGAGAGGAGCTGGATTAAAAAATGGTTGGATTAAAAAATCAGAGAAAGAAGCAAAGGGCTGAATTGAAGCATCATCCCTGATCAAAGTGTTGCATTGTGGCAGCTTTGTGCTTTGATTCAGATGACAGAAGTACTGTTTTGGTCCGGATCACGGCAAGCCTACGTGAACCAGATCACTTTGACAATCCCAATAAAAACAGCACTTCTTATTGGATAATTGTTCACACTAAGGATCTCCAGAAACCCTTAAAATTGTAGGATAGTGTTTTTCAAACTTCAAGATATATGGACTTCAAATGTGTGGGGAATTTTGGAAGCCGAAGTCCACATATCTTAAAGTTGCTAGGTTTGGAAAATACTGTTTTAGGACATACATTTCTTCAGGTGGTATTTTTTGCTGTCTGTATGTTAACTTAAAGCAAACAAACAGAAGTTTAGATGCATTTTGAAAGGATTATTGATGTAGCAATGTTGATTTGGAATGGAACAGAGGATAAGAAGATATAAAGGAAGGCCTGAGCTAGGGGAGATCTGTGGGATTTTTGTTGGTTTTATTGAGAAATAAAAACCAGTAATATAGTAGCAGCCTAAATGAGATCAGAAATATAAAAGTATGTTTTCAATGTATGATCCAGAGCAACAAATATTTAGACCCCACCTGTTTGATTTTTTTTTGTATACCTATTTAAAACTTTTAGATTTTGTTTCAAATGAAATTGCTGTTTCCAGAAGCAAATTATTAGCCTAACAAAATGGGATGAATTAGCACTAGGCTATTTTTTTTCCTTGCTTGCTTTTGGCTGCTGGAACTGAACACAGATGCCATGATTAGAAGAAATGAAATGTGATTCGTTTCATTTTGAGTGGAGGGGGAGGAGTATAGTTTTATTTTTTTATTTTACAAGTAGTCCTTGACTTACCGCCACAATTGGGACCAGAATTTCTGTTGTTAAGTAAGCTATGCCCGATTTTATGACCTTTTTGCCATCATTGTTAAATGAATCACTGCAGTTGTTAAGTGAATCACATGGTCTTGAATGAATCCAGCTTCCCCATTGACTTTGCTTGTTGGGAATCAGCTGGGAAGATTGCATGTGGTGATCACATGACTTTGATATGCTGCAACCATCATAAATATATGCTGGTTGCCAGGGACCCAAATTTTGATCATGTGACTATGGGAATGCTACAATAGTTGTAAGTGAAGGACTAGTCATAAATCACTTTTTTTAGTGCTGTTGTAACTGTGAATGGTGACTTACAAATGAGTTTAGCTGAGGACTATCTGTATTTTAAACAAGTTAAGAAAGATAAACTCTGTAAAGTTAGAGGGTGGTTTCAGGAAAGCATCCATATAATTTTATTGGTAATAATACTAAAGAAATATTTGCCAGTTCTTTCTTAGGTGTTTGTTTTTTTACTTTTCAGCCTAGCTTTCCTTGTAGTCTTCCACCCAAGTATTGATCTGGTCCAGTCTATCTTAATTTTCTAACATCCAGCTTGGTTTTAAGTATGCTAAACTGTTTTAGGAAGGACCCTTTGATATTTGGCAACCTTCAGTTGAACTATTTTGGGGGATGTTCCACAAGTATTCAAAGGCCACATATGGTCCTCTAGGCTGCAGATTACTTACCCTTAATGAACACAACATGGTGTACTCTTCCTAGCAGATGATCTTCATGACGACAAGCAGAAATCTTCCCCATCTCTTACCTTCTGATCTTTTAATCTCTTGTCTTTCCTGGCTTCTGGAAACTATTGCACACAAAGCAAGATCTTATGGCTGGAGTTTCCAGCTTAATCTTCCCAGGTTAGAGGAAGTCATGTTGGTAGGGGGTGATAGAGAACCATGGTTATATGTTATGGCTCTTAGAAGCAGATGAGACTTCCTACCTCCCACCATAGAACGCTGATGGATAACATTCAGTACAGCAACAGTTAAGCAGGATTTAGTTTTATGCTGGATTTGAACAACTCAACATGGAAAGCCTGTTTTTCCCCCTTTTTGTTAGATAATTCACACTCCAGGGATGCAGTCAAGTGTGAGTAAGCCTTGAAGGATGTGATTATCTCTTCAGAAATGCATTGCAGGAAGCCCATTTTTCTGACACACAAAATCTTTAGAACAGCCACATTTCACGCAACAGACAAGAACAAAAAAGGAAAGAAAATAAAAACAAAACAAAACCTACCAATCTCTATCACTTCCCTCCCCTCGAACTCCATAATGTAAAATGACTGACAAAAAGTCATATTTACGGCTGACCATCTTCAACAATTGAATAACTGAGTTGAGGGTTAGTGTTATAGTTATTCCTTGGGTCAAATTTCACACCTTCATACAAAGAACTAACAATAATAAATCAGATTTACTGAGAAGCCAAGGGGATAATAAAAGTGCATGTTTGACTTATGATGCAAAATATAGAAATTGATGCCTAAAACGGTGAGATGGTAGTTGGGAATGGTTTCTTGGAGGTGTACAAATGGAAATTGTTGGAGGCAACATTTTGGACCCCAAGGACCACACCAGATGCTACATCAGGTGCTCATAGATTACATTTATCAGTTTAAAGATATGTATATTCATGCATATAGATAGACACAGATATTATATCCTTACATGCACACTTAACACTGACATATTTTTCTTCATTGATTTATTTCAGTTTAGACAGTGCCTACACCAACTGACTCAAACCATGAAACATGCTTACCTTCCAGTAAAAAAAAAATCAAAACAAATCAAAACACACCCAGTGTCAATCTTGTCACTGACTCAGAGTACTTCATTTCATTTGTTTGGGCTTTCATCAGAAGGAAGGAAGGAAGGAAGGAAGGAAGGAAGGAAGGAAGGATGGATAGTGGGGTGAAACTGACAATGAACAGCAAATAAAAATTAATTCCTTTCCTTTTTCCTCTAGACAGTGTCTTGGAGGCTTCAAGTATCTGAACTGAAAGTACAGTTATAAATTCTTTCTTCAATTATGCTTGCGTCTGTAGAAAAATCAGTCCTAAAACAGACAGATAACCAAACTTCATCTTCTCAACATTGGAATTATATTGGGCTTTCATCCATAAAAAACGGGGAAAGAAGGAAGGAAGGAAGGAAAGAAAGAAGGAAAGAAGGAAGGAAGGTAGGTTTGGATTTTAAATGATTTCTCAAAGCATCTCAGCAAATTATACAGTATTGGGTGATTTCATTTTTTCTCTGAAGAACAAATGAGACAAAATAAAAGTGCTAGTAAATTGGCAAGGAAAAATGACTTTGCCACAGAAAGTAGCAGACTGGACCAAGAAAGAGAATTTATTCTTGGCTTTTAGAAATATATCTGAGTCCCACTGAAACATATATCACTTGGGATCTACTGAGGATGACTGAGGATCCCTTCACCTGTGCTGCTATTTTTATGGATAGTTCTTTCTGGAAATATGGAATATATATGGATAAGAATATAAATGAGCAAACATATATTGTGCCCCAGTAACGGACTGTTCCGAAACAGGTTATCCATATGTATTTACGTGCAATATAGAGGCACTGACCATGTCTGAGGCAATGCTGGAAAATATGGTTTCTTCACAGCCTTTGGGATTTAGGGCTCTTGTGAATTCTTGCCTGCTGGAGGACACTTGGTTGTTCCTGCTCCTGCTCCTCGTGTTGCTATAGTGATGGCTAGAGCACAGTTTCACCTTTTGCACCTCTATGTATTCTTGATGAAGGTCACGGCTGGGATATGCAACCTGAGGTCAAAGGTCTTGCTGAGAGTGATAACTCATCAGGAGATATTTGAGCTTAGAGTGGAGTTTTTACTTCCCTGGGAGATCTAATATTGCCAGGCTAGATAGAAGATAATCAGTGCCTGAATTACCTGAGAACATATTCCTAAATGTCTACTTCTAAATGGACTTCAGCCTAGATGTGTTACTCAGACTGATCTTTTGATCATCATCTTTGGTGCATTATATAAACACTGAGCATGTACAACGTTGACATGAGGAGGTTGGTATACAACATATGAAGTCTCCACACATATTTTCCATGCAATCCTCCTGACAGTCTTTTGCGAAGGTTAATTTTATTCCCATTGTGCAGATGGGAGAAAAGCACATTTTGGTCACAGCAATAATAGCAAGTCCAGAGCCCTGGCCAAGTTGGCCAAGTCAATGTAGAATATCCTAATGCCACATTTCCATATCCTTTCTAAATTTGTACTTAATTCAAGGGCACCCTAGATACTCTGCAACATAAAGAGGGGAGGGAAAAAGAAGGAAGAGAGAAAAAGAGAAAGAGAGAGAGAGAGAGACTGGACTAGCAAATGAAGCTAGCCATACTCTGCCAGCAGAGCAGCATTTAGAGTTTCTTTTCACAGATCAGCACATTGTTCCATCTAGCTTAGTATTGATTATGTCACTCTTCCCTGAACTTTCATTAAATTTTCATTTATTATTAAATTTATACACTGCCTTTTTGTTTATCCAGCAGTGAAGGCAGCTTGCAGCAACAACAACAAAGAGAAGAAAATTAAGACGATTAAAAAAATCAAAAATTGGAATCAACATAATTAATTGTTAAAACTTAGCAAAGAGATGGAGATTTCTTAAAGAGCTCCATTATGTGGAAGCCATGCAAGGGAAGGCCCTTTCCCGGTTAGTTGAGCTTCTGGTAAAGGGACATCTTTAAGAGGGTCTCTCTGGTTGACTGAAATAATGGGGCAAGTTCATTAAAGGAGATATCATCCAGCAGATACAGGCTCAAAGCCATTTAAGCCTTTAAAGATCTTAAATTAGCATCTTAAATTATGCCTGGTAGGCATTTTAGTGCAGAAATTTCAAGACAGACATTCTATGCTCTGGATGTTTTGCACTAATCAACAGGCTGGATGCTGTATTCTTCATCTCTTGAACTTTCCAAACCCTTTTCTAAGGAGCACCATACCAAGGGGATTGTAGTAGTCAAGACATGTTGTAATCAAAGCATGGATTGCTGTTAAACTAATTGGCTCATATAGGACGAGAACTAATACTTTAGCCGTTACTGTAGAAATAAATTCCTTGCCATAGCCCCCAACTGCACAACCAGTAAGAGCTGGAACTCAGAGCATTTCTAAGCTAAATCTTCAGTTCAACTCCAGAAGAATCATCTCAGACCCTTTTCCTGACTAAAAGCATCTCCATTTTGTCCGGATTTAATTCCTTCTTTTAATTGTTCCTCATCATCTAGGAAAACGTTTCTCAACTTAGCAGCTTGAAGATGTGTGGACTTCAATGTATGGAGCTGAAGGTCACACATCTTCAAATTGCCAAGGTTGAGAAACATCGAATTAGGGAATATTCAAAGGAGGGTATTAATTATTTTCTTGCAGTTAGAAGGCAGAAGCAGTAGAACTGATTGACATCGTTAGATTGTCATCAACAGACTGATGATATCCCATTCCAGAGCTCCATATGACTTCAAAAACAGCATAGGAGACAAGATAGAGCTCTATGGAAATCTATAGGTCAATACTGTAGAAACTGAACTAAAGTTCCCCCAGCCATAATTTCTGGACACATCCCAATAGAAAAGACTGGAAGCAAGGCAAAACAGTGTCCCCAAGGCCCAATTTCTATCAGCCCAAAAGGATACTGTGATAACAATGTTACCAAAAACCCCTCAAAAAGTCCAAGATAACTAGCAAATTGCATTCGTCCATCTCATTTCTGACTTGCGCCATCTCCCAAATATCATATTCCAGATTAAACTCTAACTGAAATTGGTCAAGAAAAACAGTTTCATCTGAAGATCTTCTCAGTCAAGGAAGGATTTTTTTCAGTAAAGGTCTTGGCCTCTTTTAAGTATGCAGGGACAAATCCTCTACTTGAGGAAGTATTAATCCTCTCCCTTAAGCTTGGGCTCAGATCCAACCTGACTGATTTAATTGGTCAGTAAGGGCAAGGGTCCATCAAACAAGTAATAGCCCTAGTTTCTTCTTACACACCCTGTCCACATCCTGAAGACCTACAAATTGAAAATAATCCTTATGAACTTGACAAACATTTGCCAAGGTTACCTCCCCATGACCTGTCCTAGCGTTGGAGCCCAAATTGAGGTAAATCCTATTGACTTTGTCTCCACAGAATGAAGAAAAGTGCTCATAGTAAGCCTCCAACTGCTCCAGATTTGCTCCTTCAATATCTTGATGAAGAAGATATGCACTGAATGGAAAAATTTTGCTGACCTCTTCTGTGCAGATGCAATAGAAACAAAAAGATATAGGTAGTCCTTGTTTTATGATTGGTTACTTAACAACCTTTCAAAGTTATGATGGACCTCTCCAGAGTTACTTACAACACAATCCAGAATTATGACAGCCCGCATACACCTCTGCAGTCATGTGACTGCATTTTGGGCATTTGTCAACTGGCTCATCCTAATATCTCTTTGCATCCTACAGTCACATAACAGAAATTTGTGACACTTTTTGCCATTTTCAGTGTTTACTTTCTGTTTCTGGAAAAAGTTAGTCATTGGAGAAAATGCATTTGCTTAATGACCACAGCATTCACTTAATGAAATCACAGCATTCACTAAAGCATTCACTACCACAGAAAATGTAGTAAAATCAGGTCTGGTCACATGATGCCTCAACTTATGACTGCAATGACTTATGGCCATAATTCTGGGCTCAATTATAATCATAAACTAAGACTACTTGCAAGTCCTCTTTACTGTATCCGCTGCCATTATTCCAATACGAGATGCTCCATTTAGGAATTCCAGCCTGATCCTGCAGAAAGAATTAGAAGTAGACTTACTACGTTGAAAAGCTTCTTCCCTAATGTTTGTATTACTTGAGAATTCTGGGAGTTGTGGCCCAAACACATATGAAGGGCAATGTTTCTGTTTGATGCTGGAAACTGAACTTGAGCTCTGCCATATGCAGAGCAGGAACAGCAAGATTAGGTTCTTCCCATTTTTGTAATACATTTGAAGCATGGCTGCTGTTCCAACGCCGTTCTTCAGTATCTGTCACCTTTGGATTGTAGTGCAAGTCTCCAATCTTTCACAGAAGGAAATCACATGACTTCAGTGGTGGCTTACTGCCTGAAATTGTGGCATAATGCTTACCTATTATCTCAGTTTATTCTTCTGCTCAATGCACATTTGTTGGACCCGGTCTTTCTGAAGCAAAGAATCTCCCTAACAAGCTAAAGAATTATGACTCTAGTCATAGGAGTACGCTCTGGTCATCAGTGCTAGCCTAGTTGGGTAATGAAGCATTTGCAAGAAAACAACCAAGCCCTGAGAACACCAAGGACACCACATTATGACTCTGGGTTGCCTGGATATTAAATAAAATCAAAATACAACATCTGGAAAGTCAAAAGGGGTTTCCACTTGGAAAAAATCGAAGTTATCACAGACCGTATAATGGGAATGGATGAATCAAAAGATGTAGCAGTTATAAGGAAACCTTTGTGTCTTATTACATCACAGCCAGTATTTGGCTTGCAGTAGACTGAATGAATGGCTTGAGAAAAACACCCTCATCAAATGAAGTTTCTTTAAAGATAGAGGAGAAATCCAATAATAATAGGGATCTTGAGCAAATTTCCACCAGACAGCCCCTGGGAAATATATCGAAACATGTGTGGTGGGTTTTCTCCTCTTTGTTTTTGCTGACGCACTCAAAGCAAGAATTAAAAGCAATTGCTTCATTTACCCACCTGCACATATCTCTCATGTGGTATGTTGCAAAAATGTTGTGAAGTGGCTAATTAAAACATGATTCTAAAATTACATGTGGTGATACAAAGCAAATGAACTCTTCAGCAATTCTATTTTTCTGAACTGAACTATCTTTCCAAGCTTTGGCTGTAGAAGTATTTGTTGAGGTTGTGTGTTGGAGGGAAGGGAATCACTGAAAATCTTTGTAGCTGAAGCTAGTAAATTAGGGGGAACCGGCTTTGATTTAACTCTGGAAAGATGGAGTGGCTGTGGGTTTTTGAGCCCCTTGCCTAGGCCCCTATGATACTTCATCTTTGACTCTGGATGGGGTGACATTTTTCTGGATTGAGGTGGTCTGTAATTTGGGGGTCCTTCTGAATTCACAGCTCATGCTTGAGGAGATGACAGCCATGGATGGGGAGGGGGGCTTTGCATAGATTCACCTACTGTGCTGATTGTGCTCTTTCCTGGACCAGGAGGTCTTGCTCATGCCTTGATCACTTTCCATTTGGATTACTGCAATGCACTCTATATGGGGCTACTCTTCATCTGGTCCAGAAAGTAGCAGCATGCATACTGTAGGTTTCTACAACATGCAGTCTCAACACACATGTTTGTTGTGCAAGCTGTGCTGACTTGCTGCTTCTTTCTGTGTAATTTTCTGTGCTGGTCATCACCATTAAAACCCTCCATGGATCAGGGCCAGGTTATCTTGGGAAGCTCTTTCTCGAAGGACATCTGTTCACCAAGTGAGATAGAGTGGGCACACTCCTAGTCCTTTCCCCCAAATCTTGTCATCTGTTGAGAGCAAGGAAGCATGGCAGTCCTTGTCCTATGGAACATTCTGTCTCCTGAAGTTCAGCAGGCTTCTAGCCTTCTGTAAAACTTTGAAGATCTGGCATTTATTTATTTATTTATTTATTGTTTGTTTGTTTGTTTAATTTATATGCCACCAAATTCATTCCCTCAGGTACTGGGAGAAGATTGGGTGACTGCACATCAGAAGTCTGATTTAGGCATATGGTATTTCACTCTTATATATGACAATGGCCGTGAGATTGCTCTTGACTCAACACTGGAAAAAAGAGGCATCACCTCCTGTAGAAGAGTGGCTAATAAAGCTCTCAGAACTCGCAGAAATGGCAAAATGGACAGCCGTTATAAAAGAAAGAACAGTGACAAAGTTTTTAAAAAATTAGAGGTCATTTATTGATTATTTTGGCCACATAATGCGCAGGGAGGACTCATTAGAGAAGACTGTGATGCTGGGAAGGATTGAAGGGAAGAGGAGAAG
>JANHZU010009149.1:416865-429690 GCA_032468055.1 Acrochordus granulatus | reverse complement strand
AGGAAGGAAGGAAGGAAGGAAGGAAGGAAGGAAGGAAGGAAGGAAGGAAGGAAGGAAGGAAGGAAGGAAGGAAGCATCCAGATTAAGGTATAAGAAGTACTGAATGGCAACAAATGCCAGTACTTTCAGATCATGCACCTACTGTTTGAGTGACACCTTGAAACAGTTGGAGATTATTGTATTTAATCTGTAATAATAGGCATAATTTATACTGCAGTGCTTGTAGATCTTAGGGAAAATAGACAATAGAATGTTAACTCTGATCTAGGAATCTTGATACAGTTCAAAGCAATGAGGATGCAAACTGTTGAAGATGCTTACAAAAAAGTAAGCCATTTTTAGTCAGAGTTTTAAAATAAAAATAATATAATTTTACTTAGTTCAAAGAAACACTCTATTAGCAGATGCTTGCATCATTTCTTATTTATATTTTCTACTAGCCTCTGCAGCTGGATAAAATAAGTCCAATGCTTTCAAGGTAATTAATAGCTCAGTGATTACCATATTTATCCAGAAGTATTTTTTCCCTGAAATAATTATCTATGAATTGGGAGAAAGGAGGAGTTTTTCTTAGATTAACTATAAGCATAGTATTAGAGGAAAATGCTCAAGAACATAAGCAAATAATGAAAGCTAAGGATTGAAATGGAAGTAAGAAAGAAGAGGAAGCTCCAATCTTGTTATGGTGAGTGCCTATCCACACACAATATGAGAAGGAAAACAAAGAAAATTAGACTAGTATACTAACTGAAATGTACATAGCTGAGAGCCACTGAACTCAGAGATTGTTGGAAATTTGACTTCAGGAATAGCCCCTGTTAGATGCTACACTTCTGAACATATGCACACAATGATAGAATACAAATAAGTAATAGGTGTAGTGGTTAGTGGTTAACCCCTTTATAGATTCCTGCCTTGTCATGGCATGGAGACTTGCGTAACTCAATGAAGTAATGAGCTATGCTGTGCAGGGCTACTCAAGGCAGACAGGTCATGGTGGATTTCTGACAAAATGTGATCCACTGGAGAATGAAATGGCAACCCACTCCAGTTTCCTTGCCAAGAAAACTCCATGGACAGTATCAGAAGGCTAAAAGATATGATACTGAAAGAGGAGCCACTCAGGTCAGAAGATGTGCAATATGCTACTGGGGAAGAGCAAAGGGAAATTATAAGTAGCTCTGGAAAGAGTGAAGTGGCTGGACCAAAGCCAAAAGAATGGGCAGCTGTTTATGTGTCTAGTGGTGAAAGGAAAGTCCAATGCTATAAAGAACAATATTACATATGAACCTGGAATGTAAGATCTATGAATCAATGTAAGCTAGATAAGGACAAATATGAGATGGCAAGATTGAACATTGACCTCTTGGGAATCAATGAACTAAAGTGGATGGGAATGGGCAAATTTAATTCAGATGACCACTATATCTACTACTGTGGGCAAGAATCCCATAGAAGAAATGAAGTAGTCATCATAGTCAATAAAAGAGTGGGGAAAGCACTAGGTACAACAAAAGTACTAGGGTACAATCTCAAAAACAATAGAATGAACTTGGTTCGAATCCAAGGTAAACCATTCAACATCATAGTAATCCAAGTCTATGCCCCAACCACTGATGCCAAAGAGGCTGAGGATGACAGGTTCTGTGAAGGCCTACAATACCTTCTAAAATCACACCAAAAAAGATGTCTTTTTCATCATAGGAGATTGGAATGCTAAAGTAGGAAGTCAAAAGATAACTGGAATAACAGGCAAGTTTGGCCTTGGAGTAGAAAATGAAGCAGGGCAAAGGCTAACAAGAATTTTGTCAAGAGAACAAGCTGATCAGAACAAACACTCTTTTTCAACAACCCAAAAGCGACTCTACACATGGAAAGCACCAGATGGTCACCACCAAAATCAGATTGATTATATTCTTTGCAGCCAAAGCTGGAGAAGTTTTTGCAGTCTGTAAAAACAAGATCTGGAGCTAAATGTGGCTCAGATCATAAGCTTCTTATTGCAAAATTCAAGCTTAAATTGAAGAAAGTAGAGAAAACCTGAATGAGGCCATTGAACCTGAATGAGGCCATTCAGATATGACCTCAATGATGTCCCATATCCTCCACTCCCTCCACTCCATACAGTGGAGATGAGGAATAGATTTAAGGAATTAGATCTGGTAGACAAACCGCCTGAAGAACTATGGTGGGGTATAACATTGTACAAGAGGTCGCTAGTAAAATTCTCTCAAAGAAAAATAAATGCAAGTAAGCAAGTGGCTGTCGATGAGGCTTCACAAATAGCTGAGGAAAGAAGGAATGCAAAAGGCAAGGGAGAAAGGGCAAGCTATACCCCACAGAATGCAGATTTCCAGAGAACAGCAAGGAAAGAAGAAGGTCTTCTTAAATAAACAATGTGAAGAAATAGAGGAAAATAATAGACTAGGAAAGACTAGAGATCTCAAAAAAATCAGAGATATCAAGGGAACCTTTTGTGCAAAAATGGGTATGATGAAGGACAAAAATGATAAAGGACCTAACAGAAGAGACTAAAAAGAGGTGGCAAGAATATACAGAGCATCTATACAAGAAAGAGGTAAATGTTCCTGATAACCATGATGGTGTGATCACTGACCTAAAATTGGACATCTTGGATTGTGAAGTCAAGTGGGCTTAGGAAGCATTACTATGTTGGCAATTTGATCTCAAGTTTGATTTGCCTATCATGTTTTATTGACATTCTAAATTTAAACAAAATTATAAAAATGCTTTGCTTAGACCATTTTTACACATGATTTGAACTATGATCTTACAGCAAAATAGCAGGTATAATAAATTAAAGGAATAAATCTTAAATAATTATTCCTGAATAGGAAGAAAGCTCAGTTATGTAACTGGCTTTTATATTAATCGCAATAGATCTCCTGACTTTTCACAAGATTTGTAATACTGCAGCTAACATAAATTTCAGGTTTAATGATCTCTCCTGGCAAAGTTCATTCCTTTAGAATAATGAACTGGACTTATTGACAAGAGATTATTATAACATATTGATTAACACGATGTCATTAAAACTGAAGTTTAACAAAGTTAGAAAAAGTCAACCATTAGAAAGGTCAAATCGCTTTGGCTAAACATCCATTAACAACTACCCATTAAGTTAGAAATAGTTGTCTGAGCACTTGAACTCTGTTATTTAAACTGGTTGAAATTCCAAATGTAGTTCTGGTCCCAAAGGGTTAATTAGACCTTTGCTACAGTTTTAACATTAACTAATGGACATTTCAAACTTTTCAAGTCCAATCCAGAGTTTAGATTATTCTGAAGCAATCAATAGCACAGGTTACTGATGTTTCTTCTTCAGTTTTAAAACCATGCTCATCTTCTTCTAATCCAGTTTCCAGCTTCTCCTTTTAGCAATAATACAGTCAATTTGATTTTCATGTACTTTATCCCATGATGTTCATGTATAGAGGCATCATTTTCATTGTTTGAAGAGGATATTAGCAATGAAGAAATCATTGAAGTGGCACAAATTGATAAGTTGGTCCCCTGTTTCATTTCAATTTCCTAAACCATGCAATTAAATTAAACTTTTTCATGTTTCCAACTTTGGCATTCCAGTCTCCTGTCACAAGCAGTATATCCTCCTTGTATATTCTGTCAGTTTCAAATCATAAAACTTCTGCATCAGTGGAGAATGAAGTTGAACGATCATTTCATTAAACATTTGTCCATAAAATCTAATCAATATTATTTGGCGATTGATTGCATTGTAGTCAAGTATTGTTCATTCTATACCCTGCCTAACTGTAAAAACAATACTATTTTTTTTTTGTCATCATATTTTTCATACGCTATGTGATTAGCTTTCCAGAAAGCCTTGAAGACCTGGCTTTTCTGTCAGACATTGACAGATTTTGTGTCAGGCCAGGTTGTTAGCGGAGCCTGATTTGTACAGATTTTTTTTACCAGGCTACATTGTAATATTGTTCTTTATAATATTGTATTTAATGGTTTGCAATGATGATGAACAGGTTGATGGATGAGGTCAGACAGGAGTCTCCATGGAATATGATGTTTTCAGATGACATTGTGATCTGCAGTGAAAGTAGGGAGTACACTGAGATGAACCTGGAGAAATGGAGATATGCGCTGGAGAGAAGGGGGATGAAAGTCAGTAGGAGCAAGACAGAGTGCATGTGCATAAACGAGAGAGAGGATGGTGGAAGGATGCAGTTGCAAGGAGTAGAGGTGGTAAAGATGGATGACTTTAAATACCTAGGGTTGACTGTCCAAAGTAACGGGAAATGTGACAAAGAAGTGAAGAAGAGAGTACAGGCAGGATGGAGTGGATGGAGAAGAGTGTCAGGAGTGATCTGTGATAGAAAGGGATCTGCAATGTGAAAGAGAAGTTCTACAAGACGGTGGTGAGACCAGCAACGCTGCACGGCCTGGAGACAGTGGCCTGACCAAAAGACCAGAGGCAGAGCTGGAGGTGGCAGAGTTGAAGATGCTGTGATTCTTGTTGGGTGTGACAAAGTTGGACAAGTTTAGAAATGAGTATATTAGAAGGACAGCACAGATAGGAAGGTTTGGCAATGAAGTAAGAGAAGCAAGACTTCAATGGTTTGGGCATGTGTTGCGGAAGGATGAAGAGTATGTTGGGAAAAGATTGTTGAGAATGGAACTACAAGGCAGAAGGAGAAGAGGAAGGCCCAGGATGCTGGGTACATGGATGCTGTGAGAGAGGATGTGCAGGAGGTCGGTGTGACTGAGGATGCTGAAGACAGAGGAAGATGGAAACAAGATTTGCTTTGGTGACCCCTGACAGGAGCAGCCAAAATGCAACTAATTTAGGCTATCTCTAATGTGACCTAATCACCATCTATTTGCTTTCTCTCTTTGAGGTAAGATTTTTTTCGAAGCTAAATGGAAAACTGTATCTTGGAGAGGCATAATTCCAATGATCTTGCTGGTCAAAAGAAATATTTAGTTACAGTGACTATTTTCTCACCTTAACCGACTTTGATGACAATAATACAATCATAGAATAATATTATAACAGAAGCAGAAGGAACCATTAGCTGATGAGCTTAGAGCAGAAACTCAAGGATATGAAGAATATAACAACTCTGTTGTGTTTTGCCTTGATTATTATCTTCAAGAATACCAGAAGAATGCCTGATAGAAGCATGCAGAGGCATGGCTATATATCACAGGCAATGGTAGCTTAGTTGGTTGAACCTTTCTTTTGCATCCTAAAGGTCTCTGAGAATCTCATCTTAATGAAGCATGATAAGGTGTGATTCTTAGTGGAATCTGTTACCTATCAGTGTAAAGAGAACTGAACTACAGGGATAAGTGGCCCAATTCAGAACACTGTTAAGCTAGACACACCAATGGTTTAACTCAAAGCAGGGCAGAATTAAATTGACCAATGACCCTGTTTCAGTGCAGAATTAGATGGGCCAAAAGATCACTAAGATTCTAGCTAAGCCAAGTGGTCCAGTAGTCTAATTCAACTCTGAACTAAGAAACACAAACCACTGAACTGAAATGAACTACATAGACCAAATGGTTTGATGGAGGCTATCGTTGAGCTAAATGGATCAATGATCTGACCCACTGATGCAACACACTAAACCAAAATGCATTTGTGTGGTTTACAGTGCAATGTGTTCTGTAAACACATCCAATGTGTCTTCTTACGTTGCTATAAAGCTCCAAGATTAAAAAACAACATCCACAGATACAACTTGATTGCCAATAAGTTAATCAGTAGGGCTGAGGTGAGCAACATTCACCCAAGTTTTCACTGATCTGATTCTGATTCTCTTCATCAAATTAGCATTTCATTTCCCTTTCTTGTTTAATCCTTTTTGTTGATTTTTAACAGCCATACAGTAAGGATGCCCATCTTTTCCACTCTGAGAAATATTTTTTTTTCCTGAGCTGAGATACATCTGTGATCTCAAATCCCATCCATTTCATACCAACCAGCTACCTAGAGTCTAACATGAACATGTTAATCACTGGTTCCACTGTTTCAAAACTCTTAAAAAAGCCATTATTCATAAATGAAAGATAAATTTCTAGGAGCCAAGATTATAATGAAATTAATGTTAATGTAATGTAGGTGCTGGCTGAAAACATATAGGGTGTCCCGGCACTTTTGATCCTTGGATGAAACCTACATGCAAAATGGCTCATTCACGTTATCTTCTGTTGAGATTTATCAATGATCTCTTCCCTTCCCATGTAATTACCAAGACTGTGGTTTTGGCCCTGGATGTTGAAATGATCTTAAAGTGCCCCCTGTTTAATTAGAGATGTAATATTTCAGCATGCGCAGCACAAGCTGGAAGAAAATTCCCTTTAGGCTCCTTTGATCCCTTTTAGCCTTTGTATTAATGTCTGGCACGAGCAAAGCAAGTTGGACAAAATAAAAGTTATGTCTTCATTTAGAGACAGGTATAAATTAGCAGTGGATGAGATCATTAATTTCATTGATTTGGGATTCAGTGCTTAAAGATTCATGCTGTAGATTTGGAGAGGAAGATTATATCAGAGACTCCACCAGGCCCCAGTGGGACTGAACTCCTTCAGCCTGTTAAGGTAGGTTCATTTGCTGAACACAAATGCAAGGGAAGACTTAAGCTGCTTGCGGTAAAGTTCATCAAGTGATTTGTACTGACCTTGGGTTGGCCATGGAGCTGAAGAATTAGGTGAGAAAATGCAGAAAAGCTTTGAAAAGAACTGGAATTATGCAGTGATCTGGAGGTGAGGAGAGAGATAAGAAAGTTATTCTGTACTGAACATAATGTATTTTGGAAGGAAATTTTCAAAGGTAATGCTCTCCCAAACCAGCATGCCAAGAAAAAAAAAAATTGGCACATGGAAAAGTGGAAATCTCAGCAACCTTTCCCTATGGATTTGGCTAAATATTCATGTGCTTTTCTTCCCAAAAGTTATTCAGGGCTAACCAATTGGCAGTGTTCAACTGGAAGAATGTTTGTAGTTTTATTGAATTAAGTATGGAAACTCACCCAGCCTACAGTTGGGAGAAGAACTGTAGAAGCTTGAAGCATCAAGACCCCAGGTGGCCCCCAAGCCTCCTTTTAAAAGGTTTAAAATCTCTATTACTGAGAGTGTAGCAGATTAACATAATAGTGAAAGCCATAAAATAGAATTAAGGTACAAACACCTACATACAAATCCGCTCCCTGAAAACAGAAAATCTCGCCTCCCACCAAAAGATCGTTCATCTCTGCATTTATATCTTATGCATGGACCTGTTTAGAGCATGTTTCATTTGCATTGTTAATTAAGACATAATTTAGTCTCTTCTGCATGCCTTTGTAGTCATATTCTTATTTTTTAGTTTTTTATGGGAGAGAGAGAATGTGAGTTTTATGGTGACATTCCTTGGTGCACCTTCTTTTGTATTTTTATTTGCACAAGTTGGAATCACATCTTATGCCTGCATTCCACTTCAAATTTCCTGTTTGCTTTTTTATATCTGAGAATGTCTGCTTAATTTGCATTATTCATGATGCCTCCTACGTCTCATTTTTTTCGGTTAAAGATCTGAAATAGCAACTAATAAACATCTGTTGTTAATCTTTTAGAATCTCTGCTAAAGACAGTCTTCTCCCATTCAGTTTTTGAGACTGCAAACTCCTGCAATCCCATTTTGGTCATGGATGTGGACTGTTCACGAGTCTCATCTTTACATTTCCCCCCCAAGGAACACAGTTTCCTTTAAAAGATGGTCAGATCTGGATGTTTTTAACTCTTGCTCTTTGTCATTTTGATCTGACCTAGGACCCCTTTCAATCTTCAAGCCTTGACCTCTGAGGAATTGCAGATCCTAGTAATTACTTGACCTCTGTATGGACTTGAGAAGTGCAACAGCTTCCATGCTGTAGAAAGTCTCATCTTTATCTGCTGACATCTCGCTAAAAGGCCCAGAGATCAGATTACTGAGAAGGCATGTGACAGGGACCCCAAAGTCATGCAGTTAGAGGACACCCCCCCAAAATATTTCTAGGGCACCGAGGGAATTGCTTTTGACTTGCTTTGATGGCACCATGCTGAGGTGACCATTGTTATCTTCTCTTTGTCTAGAGTTTATATATTTGTTTTATTATGCTTATATTTTTAATGTGGATTTTTAGATCTTTAGATCTATTGTTTTTATATTTGTAACTGTATTCAATTATTGTGTATCACCCAGTCACTTTTGTGAGATGGGTGGCTTTTAAATTTGGTAAATAAATAAGGGAGAATACATAGCTTAGTTGGACAACATTGTCCCTTAAAACAACAAATGTTATGTTGATTAATCTTGGGATTAATTTAATTATCACGAAGATATGCCCATTAAATGCCATGTAAGTAGAATGACATATCCTGTGTTGTAATAAGGTAGAATTACAGTTTTTCTGTGGAGGATTTTTATTTTTTGGAAAGAGGCAGGACTGGAGCAATTAATCATGCAGAAATATATCAACTGTGATCAAATCCTGTGGGGGGAAAGGGGTTTCAGGAGATTTTACAGCTCTTCTTGCATCCAAAACATATTAGCACACCAAAGCACAGTTCAGAGTTTACAGAGTTAGACTGTTGCAACCTTGTTTTTTTTCTTTTCTTTTCCAAATAATATTTTTAGCTGTTTAGTAGGTAATAGATATTTAATATCCTGAGGTCTTCCAGTAAGTTCAGCACAACCATTTCTATTTTCTAAAAGCTGCAGATCTCACATTTCAGAATTGGTTTGCTGTATTTTCAGTGCGTTTTCATGCAGTAATTAGTTTTGCTCTTGTGTAATTATGAAGATAAGCATTTCTAAAGATAACTGCTTGCTGCATTAGCAAGAACCTAGAAGGGGCTGGACACTGACTTTATCAATATATTGTTTTAATGTCATCCCATCACTCAGGTCTTACTGATTTGCTATTCCATATGGAGGTAGAGAGCTCATCTCCCAGCCCTGAACTGAACTGCTTTGAGGTTCTGAACAGACTAAAACAGGCATCATCATTTAGACTATGTGGAGAATTTAGCCTGGAAGTAAGCCCCATTGAACTCAATAGGACATACATTTATCCGATGCCTATCCCACTTACCTTTTCTTTCGTTAGCTCTTTTCTCTGATTTAATTTCAAAGAAAAAATTGCAAAGGAATTCCCTTCTCAATTTCCTTCAAAGACTCATAGCTTCCTCATCACAAACTTATCCAGGGTGCCTTTAAAATAGTAACTATGAGGACGAGACCATGAGGAATATTATATTTGAAAGGCCTGTAAATGTCCTTGTATTGGCAGAGAAAATTGAAGTCTACACCTTCTAATGCAACAATACACAAGCCAACATGATTGCATTGTTATGTTACTTGTGGCATATAACAAAGTGATATTGTACTTGGGATCTTTAATATCTTCTGGGCCAGGGAAGAGATAGAGATGGCCAGGAACTGAAGGCTAGTTTATTGTTCCTAAGAGCAGGAGCTGACCCATCCTTTGTACTTATCTCAGCTTGTGACTGTCACCATACTCATCAGAGGGAAGAAACTTACCATAACTCATTGAGAAAAAAATGCCTTATTATTTATATAAATATATTTATTGTGCAAATTTGTCCTCATGCAAATCTTAGCCTACTCACTACTAATAAAGTAAAGAGCAGATATGTAATATAGAAGGAGTGATTTCAGAATCCACAAAGCATTAACCCACAACGTAGTCGGTTTTGAAAGGTAGGGTCAGCCATAGACTATCCAAATGAGATTCCAATTATTCTAATCAAAAGATTTTAAAAGTTATTGTCATTACAGTTCTCTCTGAATCTGGAAGCCCATGAGTTCTGGGCAGGGGATGACAGAAGAGAAGAAGGATGAAGGGGCATGTTTCGAACTGATTATGCTTAGTTGACCATTTCCAACTTCAGACACATTTTGAAGAGATCTTGTGGCTGAAGATAATGTCTCCTCTGAAGCCTTCACAGACATTTCTTGGCAACAATATGGAAATGCTGTGTGACTGCTTTCTTCCAGGATGCTTTTTCAATTTCCCCATGTAGTCTACAGCCCTGGTATTTCTGGTGGCCTATCCCAATGGTAACTAGGAACAAGCTTATCTAGCCTTTTTTGAAATCAACTAAGGTTGGCAAGATGCTGCAATCTGGAGAGCACTGCTGGCTGGGGGAATTCTGGGGGTTGAAGTCCACACATCTTACAATGATCAAGATGAAGAAACACTACTACAGAAAATCATGGCTGAAAAACATTGGCCTAATTTTGAATTTTGTTTCTTCCTTATCCTTGATTTTTATAACATCTCACTTGGGGTTTTGTAGAATTTCTATGTTTTTATATCTTTCAGTGCCTTTATTTTTGACCTAAGGCAAAATGTTTTTTTCCAAATATGAATTTTGAAGTTTTTTTCTCATAAGACTGTTCTCATGATGATTGCTTTCTGTGCTTATTGTTACCCAAGGGAGATAGTAAGGTGCTTGTTGTTGTTTGTAAATTCACAGAAGGAAAATTTAAACCAGCGCATATAAATTCATCTTCCCAGCCCCCTTAAAATTTATAAAAACATCCCCCTCCAAAGAACGGAGAAGTGTTTCTGTCCAAAATACAGATTCTCATTTGACATTAAGGAAAATCAATTTCTATTTTTATACAAATCTGTATTTCCACTGAGAGCAATCGGTTATCAGTTTCTGACTTCATATTCATATAAAATCAACCAGAGGGTGGGAGCTGTTGAGCCACTCCAGAGAAAACTGTCACCTTTTAATTTTTCATAGCTGATTAATTTTTAATTCTCCAACTTCAGGGAACGAGGAAGGCATCCTATAAAGATGAAGCTTCAAAGGACTTTCTTGAAAGCCTTACTGTTTAATTCGTTAGCCTTGAAGTTCCTGGCTTCAGCCAACATAGTTCTTCAGACAATCTTCTCATTCCTTTTCTCTTTTCTAGGAGCTCAGGGTTGCAGGAAAAAAAAATGGACATTTGTACTGGTGAACAAGAACACAAATTGCATAACAATGTCTGATTCATCCCTGAACTAAATTGGTTTCTTTACAGAAAGCCAAGTATGTTTACTGTATACAGGGAGAGAAATAAGATATCACTTTTAGGGCAGCGAGAATGCAGTATTTATTTTAAATATTTCATAACTAGAATTGTTCTATATGGAAGAGAACAAAGCTGGTTGCTGTTGAAAGATTTAGTCTACAAACTAAGATCTGCTTAAATTTTTAATACAGTGCCAGTGCAAACTCCAGCTGTGTTCAAACAGGCAGGATAAAGCACTAGGAAGCTTTAAGCTGAGATGCTGCTGAGAATGAGTGCGCGCTGATTTTATTTTGAGGGAATTATTTACTTTCTCTCCCCAGTTCCCCCTTTTTTTGCTACATAGGTTTTCAGTCCTCTTTTTGTGAACTTCTGCAGAAGTGCAGATAAGAGATAGATTCACACAATTTGCTGAGCGTTTATGTTTTTAACCAAGGTTTACTGAATAAAGCACAAAGGATTCAGTCTGCATTTCCTATGTTAGGAAATCATGAACTGGAGCTGAAAGAATGGCTGGTTTTGTATGCTCAAATGAACACCTGTTGTTTTGGAGTGGCATGTTGAATAATCCAGGTATGTGCTGGATTTAAAGAGTGTGGAACAAAAAACAAGTTTCTAAGGCATTGTGAATATCGAACAGTTATACACTGCAACTGCAGTAGACTAAAATTAGTCTTTTTCCCAGTTATCAGAAAAGTTTACTAGGTGGATGTTGAGAGATACAGGTAATCTTTGACTTACAACCATTCATTTAGTGATCATTCAAAGTTACAACAGTGACTTATGTCCAGGTCTTGCACTTCTGACTCTTACCACATCCCTACAGTTATGTACTCAAAATTTAAGCACTTGGTAACCAGCATTTGCTTATGATCCATGATTGCTATTTGCAACTTTCTGAGCTGATTTCTGATAAGCAAAGTCAATGGGGGAATCTGGATTCTCTTAATAACCATATGATTCACTTAACTGTAATGATTCACTTAACAACCACAGCAAAAAGGTAGTAATATTGGGCATGATTCACTTAACAACTGCTTTGCTTAGCAATGAAAATTCTGATTCCAATTATGGTTGTAAATTGAGGACTCCCTATATCCCCCTTTCCATTTGAAAGAGGCCATGATGAACTGTGAGCCCAGCTTCACCTAATCTGAATTCTACTCTTGATCAGAAGATTGATTTGTTCCATGGCAAAAATGTTTACCTGCTTGGTAATGGATTCTTGCTTTGTGCTAAGTCATTGTTCACTTGAATACAGTATAGTTAGCTAGATTCACACAACAACTGTCTGCAAACTATAGCAATTGAGTTTATTGTTGTTCAGTTGTGTCCAACTCTTCATGACCCCATGGACTGCAGCACGCCAGGCCTCCCTGTCCTGCACTGTCTCCTGGAGTCTGCCCAAATCCATGCCTGTCACATTTACAGTGCTATTTAACTATCTCATCCTCTGCCATTCCCTTCTCCTCTTGCCTTCAGTCTTTCCCAGCATCATATTCTTTCCAATTAGTCCTCTCTTCACATTAAGTGGCCAAAGTATTTGTGCTTCAGCTTCAGTATCATTCTTCCAATGAAGAGTCAAGGACTCTTTGTAAGATTGACTGGTTTGATCTCCTTGCCATTCAAAACCCTCAAGAGTCAAGAGTCCAGCAACACAGTTTGAAGGCATCAATTCTTCATTGCTCAGCCTTCCTTATGGTCCAGCTCTCACAGCCATACATTACGACTGGGAAAACCATAGCCTTGACTATGCGGAC
>JANHZU010009149.1:382274-393792 GCA_032468055.1 Acrochordus granulatus | reverse complement strand
TAGCCTTTTGTTGCTGTCCTTGGGGTTTTCTTGGCAGGGATACTGGAGTGGGTTGCCATTTCCTTCTCCAGTGGAGTATTCCAGTGGAATATGCAATATTACTGTTTTTAAATACTTCTAAAACTCAGTAGAAATAATTTGAATATACTAATATTTATATTTATTAATTAATTACATTTATAAGCCCACTGCAATTCCAAACAATTGCTGGTAGTTTACAACGAATTACAATGAATGATGCAAATACACATGTTAACTTAAAATAATAAACATACATAATAAAGTATGACCATAGTGTCATCACCCAAAAGAGGAAACAGATTATCTGGACTTATCCCAGTCAGGATTTAAGCCTAGGCATGAGACAAGACAGAGGATAGTGTCTGTGTGTGTGTTGACATTTTGTATTTACTATTGCCAATATGTAGGAATTAATTCTTTTAATTATAAATGGTCAACTAAATTTAAAACTCTACCATCCATCCATCTATCCATCCATTCATCTCCCCAAATGACAGCTCTTGAATGAAATAAACCACTCTAATTCTAAGTACATTCACAGAAATAAAGATTGGTATGAACTGAACCTCCTTTCCATTTGACCTTAATATTACTACTTTAGTATTACATGTTCAAAAGAAAAACAGAGATCTGTGGGTGGATTCACAGCTTTATACTCTATAGTTTATTTTGCATCTGTTTCTCAGACTTCCAGGAAAAGCTAGAATAAAAAAAATCCTTTTCTAGGTGAATACATTTTTATCATCACCAAAGCTTATTATTTTGTATTAGCTCTCAGAAGTTATTTTGTATTAAAACGTAAGCCTGCATGATTTGATGTCCAGCATACAAAGAGAGCAGAAAGTGACCTTGAACAGCAGTGTATAAAAATACATTTATCACTGAAATGGCATGCTGGCTGTCAGTCAATATATGCCTCTCATTTGTTCAGCGGTTCTCCTGCTGTGATTTCCTCATTACAATTTGCTTTTACTTCCTGGGCAAATGACAAGCTGAAAATGAGGCAGCATCTTTGTTGGCCAAATTTAATCCAGAAAAAAATTAAACAACAGCTGCAGCCATCCAAGTGGCTACAGCGTGTTTCACAAAACATTATCTAAATTGTACAGTTCATATACATCTTTGGTGTTATATGATGCTAAATGGAAGAGGACCAAATGTGTCCTATATCCTCTAAACCCATCACATTTTATTAAGTTATTTACGTTGATCTCTTTTAAAAAAAAATCAATGCAGCCTATTTTTCAAGCACAGCAGACATTTACAAAGATTTGATTTACATTCACAGTTTAAGAGGCTCAGACATCCTTTCTGTTTCCAGATATTTCATGATGACACCACCAAAAATTAATATGGCAGTAAAGTCAATAACACATTTTGAACAGTTATTCCTAATTAGAAGTGTTCACCTCTAAGTGGATGGAGTTAAGGCCTGGCTCGCAGATTATAACGTGGGGTATAAAAGATTTCTCTACAAAAGGATAGTTTGTATCTCTATCTGTAAAAATGTTTTAAATGTATGATTTGTGACAAACTGTGGTTACATCTTTTTTTTTTGTAAAAATCTTTATCTTACTTTTAAAAACAATATTAAGTGATCTTTATCTGGAGAAGTAAAAATACATAACTAGTTTTTTTAAAAAGATATCCTGAAGTTTTTGCGTTATTAAAAAGGAATCAGCCATACTAGTTGTTTCCATAAACTTTAAAAGAAAAATAATATTTTTTTGGAACATTTAACTACTGTGGTTTCTAGAACTTATTTTATTCAAAAGTATTTAATTAATTTTAAGAAAATCTGAATGTTGGCTGGCTTTATTTTTTCCCCCTGTTTTCTATGGATTATGTTTCAGTGTTTGATGCTCTTATTCAAAACTAAACATACACTTCCATTTAATTAACTTTTAAAGAAGCAGTCCATAAACTGCAAAATATAATTCAGGAAGTTGCACACACAATCATCTACTAAATACTTAGAAGACTGACTGTCTAAATGTATCATTTTCACCTAATCAGTTTTCATATGATAGAAGTTGTAAATCTTTGTCAAAATATTTTATTGAATTAGAAAATTTCACACAATTGTCATTCTCGTAATTAATGCTAATGTGAAAAAGCATATACAAGTAACATAGAAATACCAATGGAGATTTGCATTTAGCTTCATCATTCAACTATAGTATTTTAAGTGAGCAGAAGGGGAAATGTTAAACATGTTATATTGCTGATAAATTGCTTCATGCACTTTTATTAGTGTCTGAAACATAAGTTGAATATCAGCTTAAACCAAACCTTAAGCAGGATAAATTATTTACAGGAAAAAAATGTGGATAGTTTGTTCCTGTTTAAAAGGATAAATCTCAAGTGTTTTGGTAAAATGTAATATACCTATGATATAGCCCATCCAAAATAATTTTAATTGATTTATTATATGCCATCAAGTTGGTGTTAACTCTCAGAGAACACATAGCTAGGTTTTCTCCATGACAATATTTCCCTAACTTGATAGTATTAAACAGATTATATACTTTTA
The DNA here is from genome assembly GCA_032468055.1 of Acrochordus granulatus. Lineage (NCBI taxonomy): Eukaryota > Metazoa > Chordata > Lepidosauria > Squamata > Acrochordidae > Acrochordus > Acrochordus granulatus. Next base: position 391,238 of record JANHZU010009149.1, on the reverse strand, counting down.
TAATTGTCACTTTGAAACTTTCATCATTTCCCACAAATATCTATATATACAGGTTTCTTAAAATCCTATATTAGAATTTATATTGTTTTTAGAAACTGTACCTAAGATCATTTTATTATTTTATTATATCTGGCCTTCAGCTGTACTTGCTTTTAAAATAGAGAAGCACCATTATCATTAAATATTTTTATATTTTACTATTTAAAGTAGATTTCTTTTCCAAATTTAAACACATTTCAGAATAGATTCCACTTTTAGAAGAGACTTTAAAATCAGAATCAGAGCTAAAAGAACTGAATAATGAATTCACAATTTCTGAAAATATTAGAAGAAAAAAATGCATATGGTCCAGAAAATGATGCAGCCCATTCTGCATTTTGAAAATGTTGGAATTTACCCTTTTTTAATAGGAGGGACCTGGGTTGCATGGTAAACTGTTTTTTTAACCAGACATTAAGAAGCAGAGAATATCAGAGTTTGTTGCCTTGAATTAAATCAATTAGTGTTAATCATGCAGCAGTGTACATGGACATTTTGGGGAGATGGGGGAAGGACAATAGTGTACTTTGGCACTAATACAGTCTTATCGGCTTATAAACCCTGTGATTAAGCTCCAATATTTAAGTATTTAAATTTGAAAATATTGTGACTGTCTGTAAACTTTAGAGTAGGGTGCCCTAAATCATTGTGTTGAAGTCAAAACTGTAGCTACACAAATTAATTATACGGTTATTATTTGTATTAAGGAATTGTTCCCAAAGTAGAAGATTATGATTTTCTCAGAGGTGCTGCCAACTCATCTCCTGAGACAGAAGTGTGTAATGCCTTTGAAAGGACATGTGTGAATATGCATTTCCTACTTTGGTATATTATTCAAAGATTCCTTGTGATAACCTCTGTCTCAGGGACTGAGCTTACAGGTTGTCATGTTTCACAAAGACATCAGTCACTGCAGAAGGGAAGAATATCTGGTTGTAAATGTTCAGCATCACTTAACCCATAAGGTCTGGTCAAGTGTTTTCCCATAAAGCAGAATGCCATTTTATTTACACAGCTATTCCAGCCATTTGCAATTAATCTCTTGAAGCAAATCAGTTTTCAAAGAGATATTCCAATACATTTCATCCTTAAAAAAATCAATCTTATTTGTTTCTAACTCATACTGAAGGAAGGAAGCATTTTAATTGAAGTCTCTTCGAAGTTCAGGAGGCACATAATAGACTAGGGTATTAGGATGCATCACCTAAATAAGCCAAGCCAAAGAGGTGTTTCACACTAAATCATTTTTGCTTTAATTAAGATTTTCCCCATTTATAGTAGTATTACACTGACTCAGCTAACATAGTTATGTATTTAAACAGGAAAGTGTTAATTTAGAGTGTCACAAAATCCAGGATTTGAAAAATGCATTCTATTTGTTATGCTTTGTTTTTTTTAAACTAAACTGCATTTACCTACCATCGTTACACAGTCAGGAAGCAGCCAGCTATAATCATTTCTCAGTTCAAACCCACCCTCATCACTTGTTTGGATGGTGCATCTGGAAAAACTTTTTTATGGTATCAGTCTTAAGAATTTTCACTGATCAGTTCTATAGTTCTTAGGACCACATTCACTAAGCTCTCATGCTTTCCCTGTGTACTCAGCTTAATAAAATTAAAATAGCTTGCTTCAGGCATACTTTAATGAGGAATGATGAAGGAGGATGGGGAGAGGAAGCAGGAACAAACATGATATCTATGTAGTCCTTGCATCTCATTGCCTCTGTGTGTAGAAGAGTATGATAAGAGAGTGGGCACAATTTGTATGATTGCCCTCTTCCTACCCTTACATATGGAGCTTACATGCAAGAAGAATGCCTGAAAGGAGCTAAGTTAAAACATACAAAATACACATTTAATATGTATTCATTCTGTTTTCCCAGCCTCAAACTATACAGGTATTGATCGATATGATCAATGGTTTATTTGAATATACAGTTATCTTTATTTAGTGGGAGTTGGAAAGTTAACTACACTTAACAATCTGAGAAGAAAAAGTCCAGGGAACTTCTGAAAATAAAATCAACTGGTTTAATTAAATGCTTATTATTTCAGAAACAAAATCTGACTATTTAAACAAAGCTCCTAGGGTTGAGGACATCCAGAGACAAAATCTAGAGCACTAGCTTGCTGAGTGTAAGGTGGAATTTTCTGAGTTTATACCATCAATACTTCTACCTGTTTACATGAATTTTTAAATACAGTTCTTTATTCCAGAACAAGCAGTGATGTAACATCAGATAAAAATGAGATAACAGAACTGCGTATCATCTGTTTATTGCATATCATCTTGTTTATAATGTAGATGTTTAGATCCATAGGTCACAAGTCAAAGAGGAGAGAACTGGTTCTAAAATACCATATTTTGGACCCTGCCTTCTATGAATGAGCTCAACACCATGCCTCTAATGCCCATTCCACCAGAGAAGAACCAAAAGATTGCACTATCCCTTCTTTGATCATTGTATTTGCACATACAAGATTATGGCATGTCCATCAAAAGGCTGTAAGACTCGAGACACTAAAGATATTCCAGTATCTTTAGTGGAAGATTTTCTTTAACTCAGGAAAAAAAAGCATTCTTCTTTCCTTCCTGTTATTATATAGGTCAACTTTCTGGGTTTGAGAAGAAGAAATAGTGTTGCTACTATAGCCGATAGAGGCACAGTGGTACAAGTGGTTAAGAGCTTGGCTTGCCGGCTGGAAGGTTGGCAGCCCAAGTTCAAGACCCAGCGTTGCCGTGCAGCAGGGTGAGCTCCTGCTGTTCCCCTCAGCTCCTGCCAACCTAGTGGTTTAAAAGCATGCAAATGTTGAGTAGATAAATAGGTACTGCCTCTTCCAGTGGGAAAGGTAACAGTGTTTGTGTGCCTTTGGCGTCTAGTCATGCTGCCCACTTGACCACAGAAGCATCCTTGGACGAACAGTGGCTCTTCAGCTTAGAAACAGGGATCACCCTAGACCCTGTCATGGCTGATAGGGTAACCTTTACCTTTACTACAGCTGATATCATCATAAAGAACAATGATGATTAAGACAATCATCACTATATTGCTCATGCTTTTTCTGAAATAATTTCTAGTATTGCATTGGAACATTATGCAAATATACTCTTACATAATATTCTACCCCAAAAATTACTTGCCTAATGGCTGCTTCTTCCTCTAAAGTCATCAAGTAAGGATTGCCACCAAATTACCATCAAACCCCTTGGAAAATATTAACTCTAGGATTTGCTCTTGGAAATAAAATAAGGTACTTTACTCTCTATGCCTAGCTTCAGTAAAGCAACCATTCCACTGATAAGATTGAAACTGGCACTTCCAAGCTTGCTATGCTGGTTGTGTAGCTCAGTTCCAACAGACACATGCTAGAAACAGCAGTCAAACGAATAAGAAATTAGAAGTTCCATGTCAGCCTTATCAAGTTAACTGAATCGCTAAAGTCTAGCACTGGCTAAGTTTGCTTCCAAACCAAGACAATATACAAGAACCTATCCCCTGATTTTCTTTTTAAATAGTATGCAGAGGTCCAAATATGTCATTTTTTTTCCTAGCATGGTCAATTAAAGCTTTTGTTGCACTTCTTTTATTCCATGACTCAAGAATCTTCTATTGCATAACCTGAAAAATATCAAATTTAATTAATAAGCAAAAGCTATCAGCTTTTTACACCAACTGGGTATCAATTTGTTTTGTACACTAGAACAGCCAAGCATGTTGGAAGCAGAAGCCAAGAATGTGTATGGGGTCTAAAAGAAAGGTGTTCTCTATCATTTAATGATCTCCACTGGGACAACATGCCAGAGTATTGCAGAAAAAGAAGTAAATACTGACTTTAAAATTTAAACCTAGAATATTTGCTTTTTGCTGTGCTCTCCCATTCTCTTGAAAATTCACTTTGAAGATTTTATTTTGAGATGGTGATGGCTTAAACTTTGGACCACTTTTAACAAAAGTTATGTAATCACTGTTTTTTTCCAGTGTACTGCCTGACAATATTCTATTTTTAAAAGAATAGTGAAAAGGAGATGTGGATAATTATTAGCTTGTTCTTTTGTGAGGTGTTTTTGAAATTCAAAGGGACTTCTGGCTGAAAAGCAGAAATGAGCTTAGTTCTTAGCAAGCTTTGGTGGAAGAATTAAGCTGCTATCTATACTTTAAAATTTCAAACTCTCTCTAATCATCTCCAAATTGATGTGATCTCACATTACCAATCTCAGCTTGTTTGTTATGCTGGTCCCTCCTACAGCTGGCCAGCGAATACCCAGCAATCTGTTTTTGTGTTGCACACTTTAAGTACAGTGACATGTCATAAGTTGTTTTTACAAGCCATATATGATAGTCAAGAAAGGACAATCCTGAAATGAAGTGGTGAAAGAAAGAACAAAGGGAAGGAGAAATGGAGTATCATTTTTCCATTACTTCCAGTTTTCTTTTTGAAGACCAAATTAAACAATTTTTGGAAAAAAAGGCTGTTCCACTTGTTCTGTATCATTGTCATGCCTTCTGAAAGTTAATTTTGTCAAAATCATGGTGATATTAACATGTAGGTATTTACACCTTAAAAGCAAGTAAAAATGCATATATGCATGTGTGGATGCATTTGTTTGTACACTGCTGCCCTTTATGATTTCATTTTCAGGTCATTGGTGTTTTGGGTCTATTTCAAATCTGACTTTTGATGCATAGATTAAAATGTAATATTACTGAAATCTCATACTGTCACTCTAAAAATCATTTTGGAAGCTTTCTAAGAAATATTAAAAATAATTAAAAACCAGATATCCAAGATTCAAATGTTTATGGGCATAATGAAGTTCTTCATTTGCTTTTTTGAAGTGAGAAATGAATCACCAGTTCTGAACTACAAAAGGCAATCATTGTTCAATCATTTTCCATCTTCTTATGAATTGCCTTTGAATGAATATGACAGAATTCACATTCTAAACATTTTTAAATGACACATATAAAAAAACTAGAATATTTTTTTTAAAAAAAATGAGCATAATTTTATAATACATCTGTATCCCAAAGTAGACCACTCAAAAATAAATAGCTAGCAGCATTTTTAGAGTTTTCCTACATCAGGCTCTGGTGTTGATCCATAGGGTAACTGAACAAGGAAATTAAAATTCAGTCTATAATAGTCCCTCCCCCAAAGGGAAATTGTTTGTAGATTTATTGAATAAATCTTCAGTATTCAAATATTTTGTTACAATTAAACAAAAATTAACAAACAAAAAAAGTATCACTGCCACATCAAAGACAGATAAATTTATTCTTCTCCAAAAAGAAATTCACAGTTGTAACCAATAGTTTCAACAATACAGTGTTGGCATAGTTAAAGATACACCCCCCCAATAAATTGTACTGTCAAGTAGATGCTTTTAAATATGTCCAAGTTTGATTGGGCCTAAGTAATTGTATCAGAAAAATCCTAAACAAAGTTCTCAAAGCAAGTGAAGGATGTTTAATGATGTGTGAAGTTGGAATCTGAAAAAATGATGCAAACAACCTGGAAAACACTCAACTAACATAAGAGTAACAAAGAAGTCCATTCTCAGTGTCTAAAAGAACAGCAAATAAGATATGATTTAATATCAGCCTTTCAGTGTTTCCTTCATCTCCCACACCACTTTCAATTCTATTATGCTTGATGAAGCTGTGGAGTCAACAGAAGAAGCCAAACTTAAGTGAAGAAAAGGTGCCATAGGAGAAATAGTATTTGTTATCCAGCATTTATTGGGCTTGCCTCTTAAATCCAGTATCTTTAAATCAGGTGAGATAGGTATAGATATTTAGATACACATACACACATACATGTCTAAAGTATTGGATATACAGTATATTCCAAGAACATGCATATAATAGATCAGATGCTATCTAGTTCCTTTTGCGCAACAGTTTTGCACAAATGTACCATCTGAAGGTGAAAAGAAACAGAATACATGCACTTATGTTCCCATAAGGGAACTCCAAGCCCCTTGAAAACAACCTTGTAACTTTCAAATGTCATGTCTAGAGAAATATCATAGGTCATGCATTAAAAAATAAAAAATATGCCTGTCCATCAGAGGAAACAACTTCTCATCAGTGTCATACCAATTCCCTATAAATTCTCCACTGGGTGCAGAGGTATACTTGGAGAAGTTGCCTTTTAAATGGACATGTAGTTAACTTGCTATCGACTAGGCTGAGTAGCAGTGGATCTCCAAGATTTGAAGGATGGGTTTTTAATCTGCCTTTATTATTTTTATAAATAACTCAAGGTGATGAACATACCTAATATTCCTCCCTCCTCTCCCCACAACAACAAATCTATAAGGTGAATTAGGCTAAGAGAGAGCGACTGGCCCAACGTCACCCAGCTGGCTTACATGCCTAAGGTGGGGCTAGAATTCACAGTTTATTAATTTCCAGCCAAGTGCATTAACTACTAAACTAAACTGGAATTTTACAAGGAATTCATGTGTATCTGAAGATAAGTTATTGGTTTAGTAATAAATGCAGCTCATGTGTGTATGAGGGCGGAGGTACTTTTTACCATCACACTAGCCTTACCAGGAAATCAGTTGACTAACATGTTTTACAAACTTGATTTTTAGCATCCAGTGAGATTTTAGTTTGAGAGTTCTATTTAATGCCAAAGCTGGAAAAGAAAAAAAAAATCTCCAGTTGCATTTGTCTCCTGGTTTTCAGTAGATTTATTCACATATACATGAATACTCAGGCCAGCTACTAAATGGAGCTGATTTCTTAAAATATATGATTTTTTGACAAGAAAACACAACAACAAATATTTATTGCTAATGTAAGTAGAAAATTAAGGCACATATCAAGTGCTGGTTACATGATTACAGGATAGTTTTTTTTATTTAAACTAGATTTGGTTTTCTTTTCTTCTGAATGATGGAAAGAATGTATGTGCGTGTGTACAAAGTGAAATACAAAGACAATAAGATAAGAGGAAAATACTCATGCAATCTGCAGAATTTATATCAAAATGATTTGACTTTAGCTGAAATATTTGACTACTGAAAGATGACACAAACAATTTAACCCTGAGATTAACAAAATAAATTTAGAACTTTCAAAATACAGGGCAAAAATGGATTTTCTTATTGCACATTTAACAGAAGACACCAAAGTCCATAATCACTAATCTATTAATATCTACACAGAAAGAAATTAAGATGATGCAGGAATTTTGCAGTTCAGTCCTAACCTGAGTTCCCCAAGCAATAATATCAGTAGCCGTGATGCTGTATGTTTATCATGAGATAATCACACCCTTGGAGGATTAAAGGCACTCAGCTGAACTTTGTGCCTCCTAACACACTTGGGGTGCCATTATCTGATGATAACCCTACTCTCTGTCAAGCCTTATTGCTTAATTAGGGGTTATAAAGGTGATAACAAGACTAAAAAATCAGATGAACACCACCCAAGACTACTGATACCTTAATCAACTTAAATCTAGCAGCTGAAAATAGACATGACCAACAAAAAGCATATAATCACTTAACAGTAATTATGTTCTATACAAGAATGCATCAGCTGATAAGTGGTGTGGAAATTCCCACACTTAATCATTTGTTCAGTCAATGGTTTTGTGAAAGGAAATTTAATGTGCACTTAAGAAAACATTTAGGCAGCTTTTTCTGGCAAAAATGAATTCTCCTAATCCAGGATTTAAGAAAAAGACGTGCAAGAGAAGAACATTCAAGAGCATAAATAGACATACCGCCTACATATTCGCAGCATCAAAAGTGCAAAAGCAAATGCTCCTGAGCACATAGAACATTGTCTCTAGACCTTTTGTAAAATTCTGTAAATTCTTTTTTTTTATTTGCAGATGGAAGATGCTTGCGGATCTGGTACATTTGGAACTGCTTTCCAATTCACAGCGAAACATCAATTATCTTTATCAAACAACAATATCTCATTGCAGTCCATTATCAAGATGGAGTCTTATTTTAACTGGACTGCAGCCCTATCTGTATATCAAGGCAGACCACAGTGGCAGAGAGTGAGTGAAAGCCTGTGAAATAATCAATAATAATAATCAAATTGTGGCCGACAGGTTGTGAGGATGGAAGTTTTTGATGAAACCTCAACCTTTCTGTGTGTGTGCGCGCGCGTGTGCACGCAGATGATAAGGTTTAACCTTTACAATACCTGATAACTATGACTCAGAAGAAGCAGCCCACCAGGCATAAAAGAAAAGCTGGTTGTTCAAGAGCTGTAGACCAGGCAGCGTTCTCTGTACTTGTAGGACCAAGGGAAGCTCTATCAACATATAATAAAGTACACTGCAATGTATTTCAGTGCTGATGGAATTCAAATATTGAGCATTATTCTTAATATAGAAATAAAGGGCAGCCTGGAAAAAAATACCTTTGCCATAACCATAGTCATTGGGTAGAATTAATAACCCCCAAAGATAATGTAAATATATTTTATAAAAGTATTTATGATTTTTCTTCTACTATGTAAAATATAAAAACTTAAACTAAAAATTGCAAAAAATGCATAATACATACATAAAATACATAAAAAGACAAATAAAACAAAACATACATATAAACTATAAACTAAATACAAAACAATATATAGAAATAGATACAGATACACACACACACACATACACAGTGGGGCAAAAAAGTATTTAGTCAGCCACCAATTGTGCAAGTTCTCCCACTTAAAAAGATTCACACACCCGGGCGGTGTGTTTGGGAGCATTGTCATGCCGAAAGACCCAGCACGTTTCATCTTCAATGCCCTTGCTGATGGAAGGAGGTTTGCACTCCAAATCTCACAATATATGGCCCCATTCATTCTTTCCTGTACATGGATCAGTCGTCCTGTTCCCTTTGCAGAGAAACAGCCCCAAAGCATGATGTGGCCACCCCCATGCTTCACAG
>JANHZU010009149.1:311331-321457 GCA_032468055.1 Acrochordus granulatus | reverse complement strand
TTGCCCCTCGAGCTGAGGGCTGCCCCCTCCCTGATGGCCTTCCAGAAGGGCCTTAAGACCTGGCTCTGCGAGATGGTATGGGACTCTGGCGGGGGGTTCATTATCATCCTGGAGGTGGCTGATGGATTCCTAGCCATCCTCACCCCCTTTTTTACATACGAAAACGTTTTAGCCCACCTCTCTAGTCTGCCGGGTTTTTTTATTTTTATTTTAATGTTTTACTCTATTTTTTATTTTATTTTTTTAAATGTTTTTAATTAATGTTTTTAGAATTGTTTTTTGTTAGCCACAGAGAGTCTCTGGATTTCGGCAATACAAATTAAATAAATAAATAATTTGTGTGACCGGATCTACCTCTGGTATATCTGCTCTTGTTGTTCTTCAATTGCTAAGTTGTGTCTGACTCTTTGTGATCCCATGGACCACAACACCAGGCCTCTCTGTCCTCCACTGTCTCCCTGAGTTTGCTCAAACCCACTCCTATTGCACTGAGGATGCTATCTAACAATCTCAACCTCTTGTTGTCCCTTTCTCATTTTGCCTTCATCATTCCCAGCATTACTGGCTTTTCCAGTGAGTCCTCTCTTCACATTAGGTGGCTAAAGTATTTGAGCTTCAATATCTGTCCTTCCAATTAACAGTCATGGTTGATTTCCTTTAGGACTGACTGGTTTGATCTCCTTACAGTTCAAAGGACTCTCAAGTGTCTTTTCAACACCACAATTCTAAGGCATCAATTCTTTGGCGCGCAGCCTTCCTTATGGTTCAGCTCTCACAGCCATACATTACTACTGGGAAAACTATATAAAACTCTAACTATACAGACCTTTGTTGGCAAAGTGATGTTTCTGCTTTTTAATATGCTGTAAAGATTTGCCATAGTGAAATCAATGTAGCAGAAATAGATGTTTTTCTGGAACTCCCTTGCTTTCTCCATGATCCAGTGAATTTTGGCAGTTCCTCTGCCTCTTCGAAACCCAGCTTGTACTTCTGATAGTTCTCACTTCACCTATTGTTGAAGCTTAGCTCGTAGTATTTTGAGGATAACCTTGCTAGCGTGTTTAATGAGTACAATTGTATGGTAGTTTGAACATTCTTTGGTATTGCCCTTCTTTGGGACTGGAACATAAACTGACCTTTTCCAATCTTTTGGCCATTGCTGAGTTTTCCAAATTTGCTGGCATATTGAATGCAGCATTTTAACAACATCATCTTTTAAGATTTTAAATAGTTCAGCTGGAATATCATCATCTCCATTAGCTTTGTTGTTAGTAATACTTCCTAAGGCCCATTTGACTTCACACTCCAATATGTCCAGCTCTAGATCAGCAACCACACCATCGTGGTTATCAGGGACATTTAGATCTTTCTTGGATAGGTCTTCTGTGTATTCTTGCCACCTCTTCTTAATCTCTTCTGCTTCTGTTCTGTCCCTACCATTTTGTCCTTTATTATGCCCTTTTTTGCATGAAATGTTCCCTTGATATTTCCAGTTTTCTTGAAGAGATCTCTAATCTTTCCCAGTCTTTTGTTTTTCTCTTTTTCTTTGCACTCTTCATTTAAGAAGGCCTTCTTATCTCTCCTTGCTATTCACTGGAAATCTGCATTTAGTTGGGCATATCTTTCCCTTTCTCTCTTGCTTTTCTCTTTCTTTCTTCCTTAGCTATTTGTAAGGCCTCATCAGACAGCCACTTTGCCTTCTTGCCTTTATTTTTTGGAGGGATGGTTTTAGTAGCTACCTCCTGTACAATGTTACACACCCCTGTCCATAGTTCTTCAGGCACTCTGTCTACCAGATCAAATCCTTTATAACTATTCTTCACTTCCATTCTATATTCTTAAGGGGTATAATTGAAGTCATACTGAATTGCCTAGTGGTTTTCCCTATTTTCTTCAATTTAAGCCTTAATTTTGCAATACAAATCTCATGATCTGAGCCACAGTCACCTCCAAGTCAGTTGTTTTTACTGACTCTATACAGCTTCTCCATCTTTGGCTGCAAAGAATATAATCAAGCTGGTTTCAGTGTTCACCATTTGGTGATGTCGTTATGTAGTCACCTCTTGGTTTGTTAGAAAAGAGTGCTTGTTATGACCAATATATTTTCTTGACAAAACTCTGTTAGCCTTTGTCTTGCTTCATTTTGTATTCCAAGGCCAAACTTGCCAGTTATTCTGATTATCTTTTTACTTCCTACTTTAGCATTCCAATCCCCTATGATGAAAAGGACATTTTTTTACAGGGATTAGTTCTAGAAGATGTTGTAGGCTTTCATAGAACTGGTCAACTTTAGTCTCTTTGGCATCAGTGGTTGGGGCACAGACTTGGATTACTGTGATGTTGAATGGTTTGCCTTGGATTCCAACCAAAATCATTCTATTGGTTATGAGATTGTATCCCAATACTGCTGTTCCCACTCTCTTATTGACTATGAGGGCTAGCTACTCTATTTCTGCTAAGGGATTCTTGTCTACAGGAGTAGATATAGTGGTCATCTGAATTAAATTTGCCCATTCCTGTCCATTTTAGTTCACTGATTCCCAAGATGTTGATGTTCAATCTTGCCATCTCATGATTGATCACATCAGCTTACATTGATTCATGGATCTCACGTTCCAGGTTCCTATGCAATATTGTTCTTTACGGATCAGTCTTTCCTTTCATCACCAGACACATCCACAGCTGAGCTTCCTTTTGGCTTTGGCCCAGCTGATTCACTCTTTCTAGAACTACTTGTATTTGCCCTTTGCTCTTTCTCAGTAGCATATTGGACACCTTCTGAACTGAGGGGCTCATTGGCATCATATCTTTTAGCCTTTTGTTACTGTCCATGGGGTTTTCATGGCCAGGATATTGGAGTGGGTTGCCACTTCCTTTTCCAGTGGAGACCTGTAGCCCATTTTTCACTAGATGTCCAAGAACTCCAACATCAAGTGCAGTCCTTGTTGACCCTGGAGGCGACTGAGCCAGTATAGGTTTCTGTAAATTACATCTCATCATATTTTTTTATGGGAGGGAGACACTTTTTGTCTGGCTCCTCTGATGAAATTTGTCCAGTATGGTTGAACCTTTGGCATAACTCTCATCTTCCTCAGAGCACACAAGCTCCACAACTACGTCAAGGTACTGCTTCACTGGGTGATATTTACACTGTGCCTTTGTATAAATAGAAATCCCACATCATTTTGAATGCATTTACACATTCAAATTTGTTCTTTTCAAAATGCTACAGCATATATTATAAATCTAAATGTGCATAAAATATATGCATTAAAAGATATTGAACACCAGTGCAAATATTGAGGAAAAGTGCAGAATATACTTTTATAAAAATGCAAATATAAAAATGCAAATATTCGAGAAATACAGACAAAGTAAATACTTATTTTGGTCTAGGCCTTTTGGGGGGCACAAATTCACACAACAATGCAAAGTGAACCAAAATAAACATTCTCAAATGAAAGTAAATATGTCTAAAGAAGAAATGGGCAGATTCAGCCATCTCTAGTTTAGCATTTTTAAAACTGGAAAGTGGGGAGGACATGAATGTTATTAATGTCACTTCTTTAAAAATTCAATCCTTCTCTTCATTACTCAATTCTTTTCTCACAAGACCTTAACAGAGTTTTCTGGCACAAATGATCCCTTAAAGATATACAATAGATAAGAACTTTCAAATGAGAAAGTATGATTTTTCAGGTTATTTCAGTTCTTTAACATCAAATGGAAGAAATAAAGCCATATTTTGTAGGAACATAAAGGGAAAGTAAAAATATGATATCAAAGCCAGGTTCCTTCTTTTGCTGGTTCTTTCAATCTCTCTACAAGATTTAGCTGGCTTTTAGCAATCAAGAAAATAGATGTTGTGCTTGTAAATTATCCATTATGTGAACATTTTGCTATTCACACATTTGCTCTCTTTCAACTGATTCGTCCGTCATGAAGCTATTACATTCAGCCACTACCTGGGCCACATTTGCAAATTTGTCAGCATCTGCTGCATTGTGGCTTTTCCACTTCAACTCATCCCTTCAAGTGCAGGAAAATGCTGCCTGATAGGATTTTCTTATGCAGCTTTGCATATAACCCCTCAAACCCTAAGAAAAGAAGCAAGATATAATATACTGTAAGCAGTCATCTGTTACAGCAGATGGCAGCATCTTGCAGATGTAGAAAAAAACTACGCTTTGTTACACCATGTTAGTTAGTGCCTGAAGGAGACACACCAGGAAATCTCAAAGCTGTAGTTTAGACCAAGAAATTGGGGAAAACACCAACAACAATCACATCTTGGAAGAAAGCAATGGTGAACCTCTTCTAGGAAAACTGTATGGGCACCTCCAGATAATGTTATTTATATAATAGTATTTATAAGCTACCCCAATCCATAGAGGCTCTGAATTGAAAACCTAATACAATAAAAGGGGAGGAGCTCTTCAGATCCTCCCAAATGGCCTAAGCAAACAGTCAGATTCTGTTTTGGTGCCAAAAGTTCATCAGTGTCTTTATATTAGTTTTTAAGTGTAACCCAACATTGCATACTACTACTAAGAAAAAGCAAAAACAGAGCTCTGATTTACAGGAAGATGGCTGGCAATGTGTGGTTTGTTTTTAATGATATGCACACACATACACAAACAGTTACAGTTACATATAAAGGTTAATAAGCTCTGTCCTTGGTATATAAGAATAAACCCAAGTTACAGTGAGACTGGAAGCAGAAACAGAAGTGTCCTCTTGATCTAAGGAATTTCAGAGTTGAAGTAAGAGTGTCATGTGGACACATACAACCATCTCAAAGGAACAGTTAATCATCAAGTGCTTCAGAGGAAGGTGAGGATCCTGTTTACATTGTTTTTTGGCTTCTTCACTTGGACATCACTTGCATGTAGATCTCCGCTTTCTTTGAAATAGATATCCCTGGGAGAGCTGAAGGCATTATGTAGCCAAGAAGAGTCAAGACTCAAGGACATATGAAGCCCATAGGCTACATGATTGATGCTGCCACCTCCTGATGATGCAAAGATTTACATTTTTAGAAAGATTCAGAAGGATTTTAAGCTTTGGTACCCTAAGCCAGCCTGCCCAAAGCAAAGATCAAGAAAGGAGCAGAGAAGTTGTTAAGAATTAGACAAAGTTTCCTATGAGCTTCTGGTGGAAGAAGTTTTTTCACAGAATGGGGAGCATCTTCCTCCAGAAAACAGAAGAAACCCTTATCAGGAAAAAAGATATAAAATATTTGACCTATAAATCTTTGGGCAACTAATTTATTTTAGTAGATATAAGAAGAGAAATCGAGTTATTTTGTATATTAATGCTCAACTAAATTCAGTACTTGCATTAACTTATGAACATGGTAGATTTGTTGGAGAAGAGGTTACATGGGGTTAAATTATGTTACATTATATGGGGTTAAATTATGGTCCTTAGGGTTTATGCCACAAATGAAGATAATGTGACTTTTTAACAGGCAAATTCTGGAGAGACAAATGGACTTTTCTTATGAATGTTGGAGTTTGAGGGGGAATTGGAAAGAAGTGGTCTCTCCCTGTCTGGACAGAACTTCTGAAAAAAATATTAAAATTACTCAAGGTAAATTAATTAACAAATAAATTAAATAAATTAACAAAATTTTCTTTGATTTGATGGATAATTTAGGGTTGGTTGTTGTATGGGGTCAAAAGAATGGTATTTCAACAGAGTATACCTATTTTTCAAAAAGACACAGATTTTTTCAATATTAGATATGATCTGGATCTCAAGAGACCTGGTTACTAAAATTTCTAAGGCAGAGATTTTACCAGATACCTTTTCAGATCATAATCCTGTGAGCCAGTTTATAAAAGAAAATCTGGTTCTATGAAATGGAAATTAAATGTTAGAGAATTTGTCTGTGAAGACTCTCACTCGTCCAGGGTAATTGCATTGCAACAAAACATTTCACCTTTTATCCAAAAGGCTTTCTTAATTGAATTGAGAAAGCCTTTTGGATAAAAGGTGAAATGTCCTCTACTTGAAAAATCCAATCCAGATGCCTGCTTTTTAAACTTTTGTTGCGATGTTAGAGAATTGTGAAAAGAAATTCAGATTCAGATACTTTATTGCTCAAGCATGATAAGGCATGTAAGGAATTTTACTCTGGTACAGCAGCTCTCAGTATACTTGCAAGACAGCAGTAAATAGAATATAACATAGTACTAAATTATGTTAGAGTGAAGTGTGCATCCAAAGTGTACAGCCAGTAGAAAGGGAATATTATAAATGTAGAATTACGTAGAGACCCTGTATGTTGCTAAGTATGTAAATACATTAGACAGAACTTCTGGATTAATTTCATATAGCATGAGTCAAGTATTCAGCTGAATGATGGCACAGGGGAAAAAACTGTGTCTGGTGTTTTGGTATGCAGTACCCTCTAGCACCATCCAGAGGAAAGAGGTTCAAGTTATGACCAGGTTGAGAGGGATCTGCAGATATTTTCTTTGCTCTTTTTTTTTACTCTTCTGATATACAGATCCTCTATGGAGAGCAAGCTAGCTGCAATTATTCTTTCTGCAGTTTTGACTCTTCTTTGTAGTCTAAACCTGCCCTGCATGGTTGCTGCACTGAACCAGACAGTTATAGATGTACAAAGAACAGACTCTATGATTCCTCTGTAGAATTATATCAGCATCTCTTGAGAGAGGCTGAACTTCTTGAGTTGGCGCACGAAGTACATCCTCTGATGTGCCTTCTTATTAATGGTGCTAATGTCATCCATCCATTTCAAGTCTTGGGAGATTGTAGAGCCCAGGAACTTGAAAGACTGTACTGCTGATACCATGCTACTGAGCATGATAAGAGAGAGTGAAGTAGGAGGATTCTTTTTAAAATCCACTGTCATCTCCACAGTTTTGAGTGCATTCAGTTCTAAGTTCCTTTGACTGCATCACAGGGCCAGCTGTTCAACTTCTCTTCTGTATGCATCTCTAATGAGTCCTGTTGTGTCATCCATAAACTTCAGAATTTTGACAGAGGGTTCCCAGAGGTATAGTCATTGATGCAGAGGGAAAAGAATAGCACAGAGAGCACACAGTCCTGAGGAGCATCATACTGATTGTCCGAGTACTAGATGTAATTTTCCCTAGCCTCACCTATTGCTTCCTGTTTGTCAGAAAGCTGGTTCTCCACTTACTGTTATTGGCAGGCACGTTGAGCTGGATCAGTTTGTAGTGAACAATGTCTGGGATGATAGTGTTAAATGCTGAGCTGAAGTCCACAAAATGGACCCGTGCATAGGTCTTTGGGGAGTCAACATATTATGTATCAGGATTATATTATTATATAGGATATAGTGCAGTGTCATATTGACAGCATCATCTGCTGACCTGTTTGCTCGATAAGCAACTGTAAAGGGTCTAACAATGGATCTGTGATGGCTTTCAGATGGGCCAGCACCAGCCTCTCAAAGATCTTCATGATCACAGATGTTAAAGCAATGGGTCTGTAGTAATTTAGCTTTGTTAGGGATGGGAATGATGGTAGAACATATAAAGCAAGAAGGATGCTCTTGTACAGCACCAGTGATCTACTGAAAATTTGTGTGAGGATAGAAGCCAATTGTGAAGCACAGGTTTTCAGGCAGGAAGGAGTCACACCATCTAAGCTGGGTGCTTTCCTGGTTTTTTGTTTTTGAAGTAGACTTCATACATCTTTTTCTAGAATTACAAGAGGTGGAGGCCAAGGAGGGGGTAAAGGGCTCAGGAAGAGGTGAGGGCTCAGGAGAAGGGATTGATGTGGTTGTAGAGGAAATATCTACTATTAATATGACTGAGGTGGGGTTGTTGGCAGTTGATAGTGGTGGTTGTTTCTCAAACCTGCAGTAGAATACATTCAGGTCATTTGCCAGTTGATGGCTTTCTTCAGCACAGGTTGATGGACTCCTGTAGCCAGGGATGTTCTGTAGGCTTCTCCACACAGAAGCAGGATCATTAGCTGAAAGCTGATTTTTCAGCTTTTCAAAATAGTTGCTGCCTGCTGTTTAGCTTGGATGAACAAGTGGGAGCTATTAAGAAATAGAAGGCTATTGGAGTTAGAAGGTCATGATTTGAGATTTGGGTGGCATGGATGTCTATGATATGACAAAACTAAGGTTAACGTAGAAAACCATTATGTCAGGCGGGCTATTCTTAGAATATGGAATAAATATAAATTTAGTTTATGCCCCAGAACACCTTTATGGCTTTTAGCACAAGAAACATTCTATAGATAAGAAATGATAAGTAAACTTATGGTGATGTTCACATTTCCAGCTAAGATTTAAAGTATCTTTATACACTCTAGACAATTTCTCTGTCTTTTTTAGTCCACTTGTTCTTCTTTCTGCCTCATATTTCAACAAAAGTTTATACATTTTAGCAATAACATGTTCATCATTAGTACATAGTTCGGATTCAAACTCAGTCTTACATTGTTCAAAACTAGAAGATCTCTTAGCCATCTTAAATCTTTTTGATGAGTGTACATAAGAAAATCTAGAGTTTTCTCAAAGGTATTATAAAATAAAATCAAAAGATTTGACAATAGAAGGATATACTTGTCAATGGTTTTCTTACAAAATGATGTATCATTGGTATTTGTCATCAGAGAAATTGTCTAGAATGTATAAAGGTATTCTGAATCTTTGCTGGAAATGTGAACATCATGAAGGGACATTTTATCATGTTTGGTAAATGTGAAAAACAGCTAAAAAATGTTGGGTAAAATATATACATCAGTTCAGAAGACTTTAAAGACTAAATTACAATCAAAACCAGAGACTCTAGTAGCACCTTTTCCAATTAACAAATTTCATTAAAAGTCACAAACTTTCATGACCTGAAGTTGTTTAGCTGCTAATTAGAAAGGGTGCTACCCTATTAGCTGTTGTTGCTCTACAATTTTAGGGTGGGCAAAAAGAATGCTCCCAACCAACCAAATATTATCAAAAATATAGGCTCTTTCCCTATCTAAATGTTAAGGAATCATTTTGAGTTTTAATATATTGAAAAATGCAATATATCTCCATGCAAGCCAACAACAGATTAGGATTCTGGGTACACTCAGTGCTAAATTTGGATTAGAAAGATATCTTGTAGTGTAATTTAAGAAGATTGGCCTTTGCTGGCATCCAAGAAAGTTTTATCTTGAGAGATTTTTGGCTGGAAAAGCCAATCTGACTAAGCACCTTTTCTGGCTGGCAAGAGTATCAAGGGTTTACAATAGCAGGATTGCTGTAACATTAACATTTCCTATGAGTTGGCAGAAGCAGAAAAACACACACATAATGAATTAGAAAGATACAGAGTGTTGCATTTTGTTTCACATCTCCTAAAGAAGAGAGAGAAAGAAGTAATCAAGCCAGACAAGACTGAAAGTGCATGAAAGAGGCCATTAGACAGAAGAACATCTCCAAGAACATCTGAATCTGTAAGTCAAATGCAGAGGTACAATTCAGTGTTCAAAAGTGTTTGGACAAAAAGCATAGCTGTAGTGCAGGAAGGATCTAGAAATCCAAGCAAAGCTGAGGTTTCTGTGTGCGTATCCATAAGGCAGGCTGTGCAATGAAGAGCTTGACTTACCTTGTGTACTTTTATCCTTCTGGAACCCGGACATTGCCATGATTAAGCTGTTGCTTGACAGTGTTCAACTAATGCTGAGGAATTTAGTCATACACCAAGTCTACTATAAAAAATGTAAAGGGAAAAGTTTCCCCTACTAGTCATGTCCGACTCTACGGGGCGGTGCTCATCTCTGATCGTAGCCAAAGAGCCAGTGGTGTCTGAAGATGCTTTTGGGGTCATGTGGCTGACATGACTATTACTTTTCCACCTTATAGATGGTACCTATTTATCTACTTGCATTTTTACATACTTGCAAACTGCTAGATTGGCAGGAGCTGGAGCAAGTAATCAGAGCTCACCCCATTACGCAGAGCATGGGTCTCAAACTTGGGCTGCTGACCGTCAAGTCAACAAGTCCAGAATCTTAACTGGACAGTGACAGAATCGTCACTGCACCCTTAGTTCTACCATTGTTGTTGTTCAGTCGCGCAGTCGTGTCCGACTCTTCGCGACCCCATGGACTACATTACGCCAGGCCTCCCTGT
>JANHZU010009149.1:297596-311231 GCA_032468055.1 Acrochordus granulatus | reverse complement strand
AGACTACTAGTATTTCATATATATATATGTGTGTGTGTGTATACTGTGTATATATATTCTGTATATATGTGTGTGTATCTACACATATATATACACATATATATACACACTATATGTATGTATATATATTTATATACACATATATACATATGAAATACTAGTAGTCTTTACAACCTTTTTTAATGACTGTTCAGAGTTACAAAAAAAGTGGCTTATGACTTAAGACACATTACATCCATAGGGATAAGAAGAGAATATATATTTATTATATTATATTGCTTTCCTTTCGTAGCGGAACTATTCCACATTATACTTATACATACTAATGTACATTTAGTGCAACAACAGTTGTATTGATGTGGAGGGAAAGAAGAAAATAACTTACAGGTATGCCTTGCCAAGGAATAGTTGGATCCACCACTTGTTGAGCCAAAACCTTCTGGAATTTGACTAGAACTTCGTGGTCTAGTTAGCAACTTTGGAGGTTCTATTTCTGCTCCAAACTCTGCTCCAATTACTCCTAGCAAAACAATAGCAGTAGCTTGTTTCCGTCTCTCTTCGTAGGACATAGATATTTTTTTAATTTGTGGAAGTCCAGACAAAGAACCTGTAATACAAGTACATAAGAATAATAATGATTAAACAGCTATCTGATTTATTAAAAATTAATGGTTTTGCTTCAGTAACTCTGAAAATCCTTTTGAATACATTCTGCATACCTCTTTTCCACACCAAAAGTTATCTTCAGTCACATAACTACCAGCGTAGTACAATTCATTCCCACACTTCTAATTAACTGCAGAGGTTCATACTCATGGGAAAGGAATCTATAGTGTACCTTCTTCCGTACCAGTACAGCCTCTCACCCAGTGCAATTATTAGAAAGAACTGATGGACGGTTCCCATATGATTTAATAGTGAACCAAGGTAACATTAAACAAAACAAAATAAAAATATCTACCTACTTTGAAAAGCAACTATCAGAAAAAAAGAAGTGAGATAATGATCAAGCTGAAAGATTATTTTTCCTCTACATTACATTTCATATCCAATAGCAGAGTACTCATACAACAATTGTGGTGGTTTCTCATTACCTTAAAATATACATAGATATTACATGTGGGTGATATTATAACTCATGCACAAATGATTTCCCAGTTGTACAAAATCATTATCAAAATGCGTACATGGGTATATGTGTGTATGCATGTGTGGCAGGGAGGGGAATATTTTAAAAAATAAAACAGTAAAGGAATATAACATTTAGACCAAGTGTGAATTGGGAGTTGAAATCCACACATCTTCAAGTTGCCAGGATTGGACATCCCTGATTTAGACAATGAGCAGTCTCTTGCTGGCTAAGATCCATACTCAACATTTTGGAAAGGTGAAGGCTGCATTGGATAGCTAATAACCTCACATAGGTTTCTGTCCCCCTTTTGCTTTCTCATAAAAAACCCCCCACTATGCTAAGCCTAATTTCCAATATTTGTATATTCTCTACCTGAAATTGGAAGGAAATTATGTTTCTGATTTTCATAATTTATGGTGAGAGGGGACTGTACAGAGGAGGCTCAAAAGCTGCACATGCCTTAGGTCTGAAATAACTCCTGCTTCTTGTAGAATAACTGTGTCAGACTTTGCTTGAGTGTACTGGCCATGGTATACTGCATTTGCTACAAAGACACTAGTTTCAAAATTATCTTGAAAACTATATTTAAGAGAAATGTATATTTTCCGCCATTTTCCAAGAAACCATTTTCAGTATATTTTCAACAGCATTATGAAACACATTTTTCTTATTGTGTTGTGATGTCAAATCTGTTCTGAGAAAAATCAGAAGACAGCACTCACTTCCCTGAAAGAATCCCTACAAGGGAAGATTAACAAATTGTGAATTAACAGGAAAAGCATCTGCTGCTGCATTGTCAAGCTATGACAACCCCCTGCTTTCTGTTTCCCCTGTAAAGAATAGCATTAAAATATTGGTGAAAAAAATCTTGGTTCCTAGTTCAGTTCTAGCTCTGATAGCGCGATAGCATTATACTCGGAGAAATGGATGGGAAAGAGATCTTGAAGGAAGAAAGTGCTAAGAAAAATCAATAGTTACCTTCTGCAAGAGAAGAATGAAGATGGAATCTACACTAAGTGTTACCTAACCATTTTAATCACCCACCATTTGTATATATGATCTCTGCAGCTGAAGGCAACGTATGCTGCAAGGGGACTCTACCTAAATTAATTCTCTTTCTGTTTCCCTCTCCCCTCTTTCCCTCACCCCCCCCGAAGAAGCATGCTCCATAACAATAGTTCAAAGGAAAGCTCCCTTCTGCAGTTGCAGTGATTGTTCTGTCAGCTGACCTCTGCAGAAGGGAATTGCTAACTGCTGCCTAGCTCCTTAGCTGACAAATGAATGATCACAGCTCCATCTATTTTCACTATGGCTGCCTCCTAGCCCAGGTGCTCAGACAGAGAGCCCGGTGTGACATCTCAGATCAAGATGAATTGGCACAAACTCCTGATCCAAGATTGTTTTATACCATTTAATTTAGTTTCTTCCCCTGCTAGGATGAGCACAGCTCTGGTTATGGATTTCTATTCTAATGTACTGAAGCAGGCACTGAAAGAAGCCAATGAAGCAGATGTTGGATCTGGAGACTGCAGGGATACTGATCAATAGATAAGGCTTTGACCCTAGCCGCTCAGCCTCTGCAATGGTCACTGTGGAAAGAAAAGAAATGGGGGGGGAAGCCCCACACTTGGGCTGCTTCCAGGAGGAAATTAAACAACAGGGACTCTTGGCAAACTCCCACCCTCTCCAAAAACAGAAAGCAACACTCTTGCCGATCTTCCTTTTGTTTGACTCAAGCAACCTCAAGCTAACCCTTAGGAAACAATATTGTCCACATTTTCTATTATGTCCAGATATCATACACCAACATCGATTTTTTTAATCAACATGGATCTTCCAAAATATAAATTTTACTATTTTATGTATTAGATTTATAAAGCCACCTGTATCACAAAATGTGACTGGGTGGTGTATAAACACATTAAAAGCATAAAACAAACATAAATAAAATGATTTGTTTGTGACAATGATCATCCCACTGTCAAAGGCTTACAGTTTGCTTCAATGATATATTTACTTTCCAGATTAGCAGTAATCATCCCCAATAGGTGAACCACCCCTTACAAAGTGCTTTGTAGTTTATTTTTTAGAGTTATTTCCTGCCCTTCCACCCTCAGGTTCTCAGGACAGTTTCCAAAATTAAAATAATATTAAAACGTTAAATTATGACGAAAAATATAAACATCCTCATGATTCTAAATATATTTAAAGCCGAATCTTAGAAAGCTACTCTCTAAGGTTTGAGGAATGCCAGGGTCTTTAGCTTTTTCTAAAAATCCAAGAGGAGGGGATAGGAATTAGAAATTAATTTTAAAAATCTGCTACTGATGGATATATAATCCTGTACAGTTAGGACCATCAAAAGCCTTCCCCAGCAGCTCTCGGGCTGCAATGTGATTGTTACCGCGTTAGGCAATCTCTCAGAAATCCAGGTTTCTGAGCCATGTAGGAAGCAGCATCAGCATTTTAAAGTAGACTGGGTATATCCTGACAACCAACACAGTATTAGAAGAGTAGTGGTAATGTTGCATCTCTTCCAAACCCACAAACTATACTACTTTTATTTTTATTGCTATAATATTAAAGAAAAAAAGAAGGGAATAAAAACATACAGCAACATTGAAAATATTTTTCTCCTCCAAACAACAGAACCAATAAAAAAGAAAAACTCTAAGAAAAGAGAATACATGTTTATATGACAAAAGATTTGTAAAACTGATTAAGTTTTTAAATGACAAATTATACCTTGCCTACATGGAATGATATTGATCAATCCCTCCATTATAATGATAGACAATTCTAAGACTGAGAGCAACATTTTTCTGCAATCTAGGATTTTAAGTCTAGAGTCATCATTTCTGCCCCAGAAATATATATGCCACTCTGGCTAAACTGTTCTGCACTAGTTGTTTGTGGCAAATTGTCTTCAAAGGCAACCCCACACAAAGTGCAATACATTAATCCAATCAAAAGGTTATCAAAGCATGCACTGCTGAAATCAGGTGTCTCCACCTAGAAGTGACTGAAGTTGACTCACCAATTGATGCTATGCATAAGTGCTGCTCATCATCAGAGGCAAATGTGTCTCAAGCATCCAAGAGCAGCTCCCAATTCTGCAGTTGCTTCATAAGGAAAATGCCACCCCATATGGCACTGGTTTAAGTCCAGTTTCTAGATATTACAAAGAGTATCTTTTTGGGA
The DNA here is from genome assembly GCA_032468055.1 of Acrochordus granulatus. Lineage (NCBI taxonomy): Eukaryota > Metazoa > Chordata > Lepidosauria > Squamata > Acrochordidae > Acrochordus > Acrochordus granulatus. The sequence continues at coordinate 306,898 of JANHZU010009149.1, read as the reverse complement.
TTCAGTCTAAATCTATTAGCCCTCATATACTGTTAGAGCCTACAAGTACTAATTCACTAGTACTGCCTCTTCTGATTCAAGTAAAAAAAAAGAAACAAACTTGACTGTGGCCTGTATTTGATAACACATCACACTAAACTTTCAGATGATCTCTACTGACAGCTTCAAAAAGATACTCAACAGTGACCAGACTGAATCCTGTGGAACCTCAAAGATGATTGCCAAGGTGCTGAACAAAAGTCTCCCAGGAGTGTATGGTCAGCATAAAACCACTGTAACAAGGTGCCTATCAAAAAGACATCCTTATTAGATGCCACTGTCCACAATATTAAAAACTGCTGAGAGATCAGGAAGGAGCAACAGGTAGCATTCTTCCTGCTTTTTTCTAGTAAAAGTTAATCTACTAGGATGATCAAGATAGCTTCTGTGCTGAAACCAATAATACTGGATTGTGATATATATGTATTTGTGTGTCTGCATGTAATAATCCTGTCACAAAAGGATGTGCTAGTAATAAAATGACTAGTTTGATAAACACCATTGATTCAAGAGAGGTCATTTTCTGCAGGGGCCAGCTCACTAACTACTTTAAATCTATTGCCATCACTTCTTCAGTTAAAGAGAAGAAATCACCACTTTATCACCTTACCTTAGCCATGAAGATCAAAGAGGAAGAGTAAAAACCCTGTCTACTTCCTGAGTGACTGAAACAATAGTGTGCTAATAATATCTCCGAATCTCCTTTAACTTTGGTACGAGTTATGTTTTAAGCGATTTTGCCTCATTGCATTGCTTCTTTGACTCTATAATAACAAAAAAATGTGTATTGGGCTTCTGCAGCACTAAGAAAGCTCCAGGGTTTCACAGTGGCTATGAAATCTTCAGCAAATCCATTTCCAGGATCCCTAGCACAAATGCTGAAGTTCCCAAAGATCATAATCCTTGGATTCTCCATTATAACAGGAGATCATCTCAACCAACTGAAAGATGTTGGGCAACAAAATGGACAGTACATCAACAACATCCTTACTCAAGCATTCAGTTCCAGAATGCAAAGCCTGGTTTTCTGGTAAGCGAAATGGAATCTCAATATAATGACTGTAACTCTAACCTTCATGATCCTCCAATCTAATAGGTGGTCCTTTGGGTTTGAAGAAGACATGCTTTTGTGCAGTTCATCTGTGGACACAGATTTGGCTTCTCAGTCTCAGCAGGAAATGCAGAGTCTGGCACAATGGGGGCACTGGAAATCCACTGTAGTAATAACTGTGATGCTGCTCATGGTCTTCTATCAGCTTTTGGCAGTGCCTGTCTTCAAAGCCAGTAGAGGCTTTATAGCACATGACTCACCAGCAAGTTCTGTCAGCAACCACAGCTTCTAGGTTCATAGGATTTCCTTCATAGTGTATTTGTAATGCTTGTGTGGACAACCTCGATATCTCTTTCCAGTCTCCAGTCTGTCATAGAGCAACTAACAAGGTGTATGGTGGTCAGATATTCTGATGACATGTCCCACCCACATCTGGGCTCTTGATAAATGGCCTCAATGCTGATGGACTTTGCATGAACCAAAACCTCCAGGTTGGAGACACTGCCTTGCCAATGAATGCCAAGGATTGAATGGAGAGCACACACGTGAACCCTCTCCAGTTGTTTGATATGTCATTGGTACAGAGTCCAAAACTCACATCTTTACAGGAGTAAAGGTATAATCACAGTTCTGTAGGCTTTCACTTTGTGTAAATACAGATTTTGTGACTACCTAGATAACTACAAATAAATCAGGGTAATCCAGACTGGAAACAACCCTGAAGATAATGTATTTCCAGTACAGGAAGGATATTATAACATCCTTTTGCATACCTTCCCCAACCTATTAATCTTGAAATAATTTCAGTATTCTACCATTCCCCTTAAAGCCAGAAATATTTAGCCCTGTAAACATCAGTATGAAAAAGCAATATAATTAAGTCTAAATTTCAAAAATACCAATTAGCATCATGATTTCTATAAATAAAATTTTGTTCACCCTGTTTTTGTGGATAAGAGATATTTATGTGTGAAACTGTTTGAGTTATTAGTAGGAACACACTATTAATGGCAATCCTTACCAACAAATAAACCAACAGCCAAATGGAAGATTTTAAAATGAAATAATGTCTATGAAAGTTTTCCTCACCACAAGTTTCATTTGTCTCATGAAAATTTGGTATTTCCTCATAGTGATGTGCCTCCATTTAATCATGCTAAAAGGTGACACAGAGATCCATTTTCTTGACAAGACAGTTGATCACCCTCTCACAGTGAGAAAATTAATAACCTCAAATAGCTGTTTGTGAAAAATAGAGGCTACATTGGAAAGTGGGGAGGTTCTCGCATTTAAGTTGTAGAGATAGTACATTTTCTATGTGCAAAGTAAACGGAAGTGACAGATTTCTTCATTTTTTTTGCCTTTAAAAAAAAACAAATTGCATGTTTTGGCTCCATGATTTTCAAAACATGCCTACTATTAAAAGAGAAGGATAATTTCTTAGAGGAATGGGCTACAAAAGTGGATGTGCATCTTTTGTTCATAAATGAAATAGTAAATAACCAAATCTGGAAACAGTTTAAACTGCTTAAAAAATTATACAAGATTAAATTTTTCATTTAAAAACAGTTTGGAGGTGGAATCAAAATGTAAGGATAAATTTAACAGTTTAAAACTTTGCTAAATAACTTTAAATATGTTAATTAGTTTTGCACAGTTGCAGTGTAAAATTAATTTTATTCTAGCCTACAATAAAATGATTAAAAGGCATATTAAGGTCTAAAGGCTTAACTGGAACAAAATCAATGCATCTGAACTGAGGCTAAAGGCTATTGTATGGGGGATTAACTGCTCCAGATACTTCATATCTGCAATTAGATATATAATGAGGTGCTATCATTTTATTAGATATTAAAAACACAAAGTTGTACATGCCAGACCAGTTATTATAGAAATACATTTTGTGAGTCTAAGTAGATGATTTTTTTTTGGTTTCAGACCACAAAGCTTACTAATTAGGTAACTCCCTATACAGCTTCAGTCTTGAAGAAACCAGCTTCTCATAATTGCTTTTGTTCTGGTAACACCTTTGGAGGTGATGGAAACACGTCTGAGCATTGTTATCTGGGAGGATTTTGAACCAGTTACTCTTGAGGAAGTAAATAAGGTCCTTAAGACTGTGAGCTCAGCCATCTGTATTCTGCATCCATGCCCCTCATGGCTGGCTAAGGCCTCCAGAGAGATGGCATGTGGTTGGGTCCAAGTGATGACTAATATCTTTTTGCAGGAGGTGGGTGGTATCATCTGACAGTTTAAGAAGCTGGTGAGTCCCCTTCTTAAAAGGCCATCCTTGGACCAAAAGTATTAGACAACTTTCATGTATCTCCAATCTTCCTTTTTTAGGGAAGGTTGTTGAGAGGGTAGTTGGCACATAACTACAAAGGTCCTGGATAAAGCAGACTATCTGGACCTTTTTCAGCCTGGGTTCAGGACAGGGCACATCACTGAAGCAGCATTGAATGCACTTGTTAATGACCTTTGGAGGCCTTGAGATGGGGCTGGTGCAATCATTCTGACCCTCCTAGATCTCTCAGTGGCTTTCAGTACCACTGACCATGGTCTCCTCCTGGACCAGTTTCAGGGGGATAGGAATGGAAGGCGCTATGTTACAGGGTTTTTCCTCCTTCCTCTACAGCTGGTTCCAGTTAGTGTTGGTGGGAGGGGAGAGGTCAAACCCTAGACCCCTGCACCTCTTCTTTTGACTTCTACATGAAACCACTGGGGCAGGTCATCCATCAGTAATGGGTATGGTATCATCAGTATGCTGATGATTCCTAATTATGTATCTCCACCCCTAACTGGACAGGTTATTCTGTGGCTGTGCTGGTTGAAATTTAGAGGCTGTAAGGATAAGGATAAGGATAAACTGTCTTCGACCCAACCCTGGTAAGACACAGTGGCTCTGGGTTTTTCACCCCTCAGATCCAGATGAAATTTCATCTCTGACTCTGACAAGGGCCTGAGTTGATGACAAATGTAGGAGTGCTTCTAGACTCATGGTTCCTGATGAAGGAGGAGAGGGCCTTTGCACAGATTTGTCTAGTGTGCCAATTATCACCTTTCCTGGACTGGGAGGCCTTTCTCATAGTCATTCATAACTTGGTCACCTCCCATTTGGATTACTGAAATGTGCTCTATGTGGGGCTGCCCTTGAAGACTACCAGAAGCTACAACTGGTTCAGAACATGATGATGTGCACAATGATAGGTGTCCCTAGGTTTACCCATATAATACCTGTGCTGTTATAAGCTGCACTGGTTTCTAGTTTCTTTCCAGATGCAATAAAAGTGGTGATTTCTATCTTTAAAGCCCTATATAGCATAGGGCCAGGTTATCTGTGGGACCGCCTCTCCCTAAGGATATCCACCATCCTATCAGATGAAAGAGGTGAGCATGCTCCTAGTTCCTTCTCTTAATCATTGCCATCTCATGGGATCTAGGAAATGTGTCCTTTCTGTAGCAGCCCCTGCCTGTGGAATACTCTCCCTCTGAAGTTCAGCAGGCGGCTATCTTCCACTTTCTGTAAAGCACTTAAGACCTGGCTTTCCCTCCAAGCACTAGGATAGGGTGAGGCAACTGAGAAGATTTAATGAGGATGGTGGTGGTTTAACTTTGGTGTCAAGTTTTTAATGTTTACAGTTTTAATAGATTCATGTTACATTGTTTTTACTGGTATTATTCTGTTGACTGGGAGCCGTCCAAAGTTTGTCATAAGATGGGCTGCTATATAAATGTTTTAAATATATACATATATACAGAAAATCTTATTTATATTACCTTCTACAGAGCTGCCATAGAAAAATGGAAACTACTTTATAGTTGGTTTAAAGAACTGCAGTTAGAGCACTGATTGCTATAGGAAATTCTGTAAATAGCTCAATAATGGCTCTAGGTTCTGAGCCACCTAAGAAGTTGAAAGAATAAAATCCAATTGTGCACAAACAAATATGACTTGCTTCCTCTCCTTGCAGCCCCATCCACAATTCCATTCCAGAAAGTGCCCCAGACTTTTACAAGAGATTTTGAACAGGCATCAAGGGAGCAGAAATTGTCCCCTCTCTCAATTTGAGGTGCGTTTTCTTAAAGTATTCCTTCTAGCCTTCAAAAATTCCAAAGTACTTTGGATCTACTACAACTCTATAACCACTTACTATTAGAGTAACCTATCTAGATCTTTATATTATTCTTAATGGCTTTTCTTTGCTCTCTTATCTTCTGAAATGTGGTGGGCAATGATCCTGAGAGTACTTTCTGCGTAATATCCCCCTTGTAGGGTTAGTGATACTAACTTTGAAATTTGTAACATTAGTTAGCATTTACCAGGATACAAGAGGCAATGGAAGTATGATTATGCTAAGAGAGGCTCAACACAATGTGTTAATTTTGCTTGTTCCTGATAGATCCAGTCTGTTTTTATAGTTTGTAGTTTCTGGTTTGCTTAGTTGGGGATGGGGCTTTCTTTGTTTTGTTTTTTCCTTCTGCACTGTTTGGGGATAGGGATGTATGTGTGAGGGCTGGAGCACTCACCTGCAACTGTGACACATTGGGGAGCTCTTTGAAACAGGATGTTTCAAAACAGCATGTTCCATGGAGTTTCTCCAGTAGCCATTCCTCAGTCTCTGGGTAGGTGCCAGAGACTCTTTCTCTGAATAAAGGTGCATGTTGGTGGCGCCAGCTGGAAGTCATGGCAGAGGTGGAGGCTAGAGTTCCAAGACTCTGAAACTATCTTGGCTCCAGTTTCAGAGAGATGGAGTTGGAAAATCATCTGGCTTGTGACACAAGAAATTACTGTACCACAGATAACATTCCCAGACAATGGAGTTGTGTAGAGCCAGCCAATCTTTATTCTGGGCTATAATGCAGCTGCAGCATTATAACAGCGGATGGCATGGAAATGACCACAGTTCCAATTGATGCTTATAGGAGAGGAGATGCCCCCAGTCTTGATGCTTTTCCCCCTCCTATTTAGCATCTACATGAAACTGCTGAATGAGTTCATCCATCAGTTTGGGGTTCATCATTTTAAGTATTCTGAAGAATATCTGTGTCAGGGTACTGACCCGGAGTGTGGAAGCTGTTCAGACTGGATAGAGAGGAACAGATTTTGATTCAAACCTGACAACGTTCTAGTGGCTATGGTTACTTGGACCTCCTGCATCAGGGATACTACTTAGTTTTTTTAAAGCCCTTTATGCATAGGACCTGGTTACCTGAGGGACTGCCTTTTTTCTATTGTTTCTGCCTGCCTGGTATGTTTGGGCAGAGTGGATTCTTATTCAATTAAACACTTAGTTCCTTCTACTAAGTGTTGCTATTTTGTGGGATCTAGGAAATATGCCTTCTCTTTTGTGCCTGGAGAGCTTCCCCTATCCCAGAGATACAGACAATGCCCTTTCTCCTAGGGTCCCAAGAAGTCCTTAAAACCTGTTTTGGTCCCAGGGCTGTTTTGGTCCCAGGGCTAACATGGTTTGTTTTAATTTTTTTTAGTCAGAGATGTTTTGTTTGTTCTGTGTATGTTTTTAAATGTTTTTATTTAATATTACATTTTTTAAACAAACTAGAGACTGCTGGAGTGTGATGCTAGAATATGTAATGAAATCAACCAATCAATCATGTACTGTAAGTTGTCTAGAATCTCCGGAGTGAGATGGGAGGAGAATAAATTGTAATAAATAATAAATCTTATTGGTTTGGGTTTTAATATCTATCTACACTGGGGTCTATGATTACCATCATATTTTGTCAAATGCTTTTTTGTTTTTTTTAATACTCTAAGTTGCACATTCAACTACAGTCATCTTTACAACTAAAGATTCCTTAATATCAAAACAGCATTAGATAACACCTTTTCTGCACATCTCCCACAATCTTACTTATAGATTAATATAATTACTGATTGTCTTTTGTCTTTCTCTAATTTCTGATGTAGAAAGTAGACCAGTAAGACAGTCTTCTATCTACTTCCTGGAAGGATCATACTTGACAATATTTATTTCCTGACAGAATGTCTACATAATTAAATTACCTCATTACTTCTACAATAGTAATTAAAGTCTACCATTAGAATGAGTGCTGCATCATTTTTCAAGAGAAGTAATTTGTAAACAGACAAAAATGTTGGAAACTGCCAGTAATGGTGTATACTTAGAGAATTAATCTTTTGATGAACAGAATATTGTATTAGTTTCAAAGTTTTGTAACTACAATTAAAGTATCTAAGATTATCAAAGCTTTTGTCTGAGATTTGAAAGAACAAGCATCAGTCTGAGTTGACTGTACTAGACTATACAGGTCAATGGTAGATGTGTTAAGTTCATTTAATTCCTCTTCTCACGCAAAACAAAACAAAGACAAATGAAAAAGGCATGCAATGAAAGCAGTAAGTGGAGATAGTTTTCCTATCATGTAAGCATTTTAACATGTTATAATGCTAAGATAAGGTTTTAACGTTAAATAAATATAAGCTGAATTCAATTCACATTTGTTAGATACTGGATTTCAGTCATAATCTTACCTTGGGTCCATAAACCGAAAAAATGTCTCTCATATCATTAACTGAGCATATCAATGAAAGAAGAAAGTGAGGTAGACTACAAAAATGAGGTAAATCAGGCAAACTTTGAAAGATTTTATCAGTAAATGTGGAAACAAACATTGACATTGTAACAGGAGATCTATTCTCTCTTGTAAAGGGTAAGAGAGAGACATGCCTCTTTTAAAATATTGCCTGTAATCCACATCTATATTTTCTCTCTATGTATATTTTCTCTGTATCTATACTGTACCTATTATACTTCCACTTTCTATGGACACTTTTATAACTGAACGATTATTCTTTAATACTGTAATGGCTAAATATTATGATATTAGTGATATTACTACATAAGATGTCTCGATGTAACTGACAATGCTGTAGAAAAAATTGGTCATGAGACTTCAGAAACAATGAATGGAAAAGAAATCAATCATTTCCATTACTCTGTTGTTCCTATATGATAAAAAAGCACAAAAGAGCTTGCTCTATAAAACTAGCTTTATGAAAATAATATTAAATATTTTGCATCAAATCATTATGATCAGATGTGCAACAACTTCATCCGTATATACTGACAACCAATATTTCTAAAATAAATAATTAAAATAATTATTGATATTTTTTTTCATGCTGTATAGTTTGATGGCTGTTTGACCATTACAAAACTGTAAGGTTTTGATCATTCAGGAAAAAAAGCACACGCTATTTCCATTTTGAACACTGATGAACACTGAAGTACCAATACTAGATATTAGCTATCAGGGATTCAGTGCATTAAGTCAACATAAAGGCACTGCTATTTGCCTTTTAATTATTTATACAGATGTAACACTATCCACTGATCTGAAGTACTGTAGTGGAAGTTTACTGTCTTGTCATTTGTGATGTGCTAAGATTCCTGTTAAGCTACTTTTAAGATAAAACTGCACTTGATCATCAGCTGTGTGTACTTGATAAACAGCACCACCCATAGTTATAAAAATGTAAGATGTATATCAGGATGTGTGAAAAATGTTATTTTGTGCACACGTGTCTGCTTTGCTCTATTTTGCATCTCCAGTCAATAAAACTAAAGAAAAAAAATCATATACACAAGATCTTCATTCCTACATAGAAAATCACCAGAATTTTTGGTTGACACTGGTTTTACTTTAACATCTTATGTTGGTTTCATATGTTCTGGGTTCCGCACATTAGCTTTGCTCTTAGCACTATGTTCCAGTTATGAAACTCCTTCTGGAAGGAATATAATTTTCAGTGCTTCATAGCTCTATTGATGAAATGCAGGAGATAGTTTTGATTTTTGATTTAGATTTTTTTATCCCACTTTATTATTGTTATAAATAACTCAAGGTAGTGAATATTCCTAATATTCCTTCCTCCTCTACAACAACAACCCTGTGAGATGGCTTGGACTGAGTGAGAGTGACTGGCCCAGAGTCACCCAGCTGGCTTTCACGCCAAAGGAAAGACTAGAACTCACAGACTTCTGGTTTTTAGTTGGTGCCTTAACCACTATACCATCCCTCTTCTTCTTCTTTTGGCTGCTCCCGTCAGGGGTCGACACAGTGAATATTGTTTCCGTCTTCCTCGGTCTTCAGCATCCTCCACAGTCACACCGACCTCCTGCATATCCTCTCTCACAGCATCCATGTACCTCTTTCTGGGCCTTCTTCT
>JANHZU010009149.1:216563-230194 GCA_032468055.1 Acrochordus granulatus | reverse complement strand
TAATCCAAATTCAGTAAAATGAATTTCAAAGCTGCAAAAAAGTGATGCAACCAAGAGTCAACTAGAGCTTAGTCGTTTGCAAATTTCTCAGAAGCCTGAGGTTCATTACCTTGTTTAATTAGTCCTTGTGTTGTTGGACTAGCAACTGGAGCAGAAGTCTTCACTCTTCCAAGGTCAGGAGTCCCTGGTCTAGGTGGCCTACAAATAAAAATTTGTGAATTAATAACTAAGTGAATAAAGGATATTTTACATACTTTCATATTTGAATCTGGTGTCTTAAGAAAATGTCTGAGAAATTATTGATAGCCTGTCATTATCGATACTGATTTGTGGTCCTTTTTTTCTTTTCTGTTTTTCTTTCTATTCATTTGTTTTCCACAAAACTTTATTATTTTCTGGAATACATTTATTCCTTTCCTTTCAGAATCTCTTTTGCCCTTCCTTGTGGGACAGGCAGAATTAAGAATCTTGCCATGGTTCTTATGAAGGTTCTCATTAATGACAATTGAACATGCAATTTTTAAAATGTTGGTTGGGCTTCCCGATTTGTTGTTCTGTTTTAATTAAAATCATTTTTTAACAAATTACAAATATACAATAAAATCTCAATTTAAGAGACAGACCATTCAGGAGATAAGGAATCCATTACTCCTGCTTATTCAATAAAACAAAATGACATCCACAGCAATATCATTACGAAATGATGTAATAATAGCATTGTTACACAAATAAAGCATATGACATTATTGGCATTCATGCAAAAGATGGGAATTTTGTCCGCTGTATCACAGACCGCTACATTAAGATTCCAATGTACTAGAGAGTTCTGGAAAGGAGAAGGAAGAGAATAACAAAATGAATTAAATTGTTAAAGGTACCTGGCTGGTCCCTTTTTCATATGTTCTCCAATAAATGTTGCATTGGTCATACTCATCAAGGTGTTTGCCAACGAGATAATGGAAAGGAGATGCTGAGTAGTTACTGCACGCGATATGCCGTACGTACCCCTGATGTGTCCCTCTGTGAGAGATACAGACTTTTCCATGTCTGTATCACTTGAGGGCACCTTGCCTACAGGCTGATTATATCCTGGAAGCATCAAAGACATGTGGCCTCCTCTTGAAACTAAGCCAAAAGAGACAGAACAGTGAGGCTTCAACATCCCTAGACGCTCACTACAAAGTTCATCTAGAACATTGTTCAAACCCCAAGCATGAAGACATGACATAAACAGTTTGGCTGTGTCCATGGTTAGGTTATATTCTAAGAGAGTTAGTGGCTTTGATTTGCTAGATCGGTATTCAGGGTCATTATCCTCTCTTCTTTGTCTTGATTCCTCATCCTCATCATCTTCATCAAAAAGACGTTCTTTTATGTTTTCTTTGATTGTTTCTTTGACAGTTTCTTTGACCTGCTGAAGCAGGACTGCAGCTCGTTTGCCAGCCAGGAAGGGACCTCCTTTGTCAGAGCTGCCAGATGCTTTCTGTAAATTCTCAGGGGAAATAAGGGCTGTATTAGGCCTGGAGGCTTCCTCAGTTAGTAACTGAATAATCAGAGCTTCCACATCAAAGAAGAGTACATGGACATCTGGGTCTGTTAAGTTAGTCTTCAGGGCTTGAACCATCAGAGAGTTGTGAGAATATTTTGGCAAGTTTCCCTTTAACAAAACACAGAATAGAGTTATCTCTTTAGTATGCTTTGCTGTTCAAGGATTTACATATTATACAAAATGAACATGTTGGACAAGAAAACCTGATGAAGTTATAATGCTTGAAAAATGGAGTATGTGAAATTAGTAGTATGCACCTATTCTAAACATAAGTATCGTAAACATTCAATATTGAAAATGTTTTAAAACAGTACATATTAGGTATTTTAAAAATAGATTTCAGATATTACTTTCTTCATGTTCTTTTAAAGATATTTATCTTTAGAATGCCTGTTATATTAATTTTCAAAGTAATAAATATTCTACTGAGAGTAAGTGTCCTGTAGTTTTTTATGTATTTTTTATACTCTATGAGCTTGTTTGTCTGCTTGCAGACATCTCGTTACCAATAGGTAACATCACTGGTGCAAATGAGAGTGGGGTTTGCTTCTTGTGTATATAAAGTAGCTTGCCCTACAGTGTTAATGGGGGGTGCTCTAATCCTACTTAGGCACAAAGCCAATTGGGTGACCCTGGACTAGTCACTCTCTCTCAGCCCTAGGAAAAAGGCAAGGACAAATCACTTCCCCCCCAAAAAATGCCAGCAGTCATCAGGAGTTAAAACTGACTCAAAGACATAAAAAAAATCACCTAATAGAAAGTTGAGTTTTCTTTCTGAAATAATTATCCATGTATTGGGCTGCAGTAGGGTGTCTTACATTCTATAAGAATATAAAATACTACTGAAAGCTAGAATGCATAATAACTTTGTACTTCCTGGACATCCTTTGAAAATTAGCACCAATAATTGGAATAGGTAAGGCTCACTCATGTCACCCCTACTCATTTTTATAACACTCATTCCCAGCCAACTAGCATAAAGTGGCTTTTGAAAACACCATTTACCACCTCAGTTATTCTCCTGGCCTCAGTGCCTGGAGAAATAGTTAGATCTTCAAGGATTTCCAAATGATGAACAGGGAGACAGAGTCAGAGCCAAACTTAGGTGATAAAATTTCTAAAGGACAGTCACTGCTATGAAAAAAGTATACATTCTGGATCCTGCCAGTTGACAATCCCTGATTGACATGACCCAGAAGATGCCTCTCTTAACTAAATTAATGAGATGAGTAAAAATAATGGGAATAAGGCTGTTCCTCAAAAATTCTGGCCCCATGCTATGTAGAACTTTATCTTGGAATTGTATCTGCGAGCCAGTAACAAGGGCATAATACTACGCACCTATACTTGCCCATACCACTGCATTCTGGACCAACTGACATTCCAGAAGTTCTTCAAAGGCAGTACTATGTAGAGTGCATTGCAATGATCCACTTGGGATGTGACTGAAGCAGAAGTGACTATGTGTAATATCTCCTGATCCAGGAAGAAACACAATTGGTGCAAAACAATAAGCTATCCATAGCTTCCCTCCCCAGCGACAGCAACCACCTGTTTTTCTATCAGGAGCTATGTGTTGAGGAGAATCCCAAAACTGTGTACCAGTTCTGTCTGGGATAAAGCAACTCTATCCAGAATTAAGGATGAAAATTCATTAGATCCAAGATGCCCTAACACCAAAGCTATCCCACCTTTTTAGGGTTGAGTTGAAGCCTGTTCATCCTCACCTAGACTTCCATAGCCTCCAGGCCCTGAGATAAAATATTCAAAATTTGAGACCTAAACTGGGAAATTTAACATCAGAGTTCCACTTTCATGGAGGGATACACACCTTCTGACTAATCCTGCCTGGATTGTCTTGGACTGTTCCAGATTCCACTGGAATCTCTCCAGAGCAAAACTAGTAACCTCAACTCCCTGTGAAAACAACCTCATCAATGGAACTTTTATAGAAATTATTTATTTATTTAACTTGTATGCCACTGATCTTGCAAAAAGCAACGAGGGAGAGAGGGAGTAGGAGGGAAAAAAATTAAAAATGAAAGTCATGAATAGTACATAGGATTTTATCTCTTTAATGCTGATTCACCCAAGAATTTCCTTAAACATCTATAATATTAAATACTGTACCCCATACAAATATTGATTGTTTTCAGCATTTTACATTAGAAAGATATAAAAATATGATTTTTTTGCTTTATTCTAACACTGGAGTTTTTTAATTTTAAGCTTGTGGGGAAATGATCTGAAGATGGTATATCAGCCATTTAGCAATAGAAAAAAAAATGTAACTTGTTAGAGGTTACTAGCAGTCCTGTTTCCCAGATATATACATGTGAATTTCACTGATTTGAAATTTGGCCAAAATCTGTATAACCAGGGTGTGTGAGGGGTTGCAAATAAAATACCTATATCAAATGTATAAAATCTCTAAAACTATGAATCTGACGAACAGTAGATCTCTAATGCCCTCTACTGTCCTGCTGTTAAAAAGCAAAGTAGCTCTTTGTTCTTAACACAGAAGTTGTAATTATATTTACAGTCTATCGAATCAACTCATTCCCTAAAGCCTTCTGCCAAAGTAATAATCAAAATATCATATTATGCTACTCAAAATCTAAAACAGTTATTCACTGAAATTTACATAATGAAGAACTGCAGATATCCTTGATAATTACATCCTCAAATCTCTAGGTATGGCGATCTACAATAAAACATTGCTACCCAATGAGAATTGATCAAAAAAGAATTCTGGGTATAAGCTTCCTCTCTAGAAAGCCTGATCAATTTACAAAATGTTCTCAAACTTTGTTCGTAAACATTCAACCCTTTTTCACAACCTTAAAAATCATAACTTTTTAATAAACACAGAAGCTGAGAGTGTACTCTGTTCCAAATTTGCCAGGACAATGTAATCATAGAAAGCATACAAAATTTCAGCAGTTTCTCAAGGAAGAGTCTGTCTGCTACATTTGATTACATGCCTCTAATTCTGGACTACATCCCTCTTTTAACATCTGATTGTATATAAAGTTCCCTTTGGCTACAATTTCTATCTGTTGTTCTAGCAGGAGCTACATGTACAAGAAGATTCCCAAATACATTAGAATGTTACTAGGAACTCATGTGTCCAAACATTTATCAGAGTTGTCCTCACTGGATGTAGGCTCAGAAGGGGAGGAATCATCTTCAGCTCAATCCTACTAAGAGTGAGTGGCCGTGGTTGTTAGGGCTCCCTACATTTGGGGAGATTCCAACTTTAACTTTGGGTGGGTTGCACTTCCCCACTCAAGGAGGTGCACAATCTGAGGGTATTCTTGGATTCACAGCTTCTGTTTATGAGCAGGTGGCAGCTGTGGCCAAGAATGACTTTGCACAGCTTCATCTGGTGCTTCATCTGGTGGTGCCTTTTCCTAAATTGTGAGGCCTCTTGCATTGTTAGTCATGTTCTAGTCATATCACAACTCAACTACTGCATTGCACTCTATCTGGGGCTGACCTTACTACTCAGAAACTTCCACTGGTCCAGTATGAGGCAGTGTGGGCAATGATGGGCAAGGTTTGGTATATCCACATGACACCTCTGCTCTGCAAGGTCTATGCTTTCAGGTGTGATACAAGGTGCTTATGACCTATAAAGACCTGTGTGGGATAAGCAATATCATTTGAGGGACTATAGTGACATCATACCAGTATGAACTGACAGGATTGGTACAGTTCAGATATCTTCTGCAATCTGAGTGGCTTCCATTCTGATAATGTTCTGGAGGCCTTGAAGCCTTGGCTATTCTCCCAAGCCTTGAGCTAGAGTGGTTGGACCTCTTCATTAATTTTGTTGTTGGTTGAAACCACCATCTTGTTCTTTATCTACTTCTTACTTATTTGCTTAGCTTTTTTTACCGTTTTTGTTACATTGTGAGCCACTCAAGGAATTTGGAGTTTAGCAATCCAAATTGAACAAATTAACTAAATTATCAGAACTTCTCATGGGAATAAATCTGATGGAAGAGGCATCCTGCTTACACAGAAATGCAACAGTTAATACCAAAATAGAGAATCTGAGAGGAAAAGAGACTGACTGTTTAAAGATTTTTGTAAAACCCAGAAGATTCCCTTTACTGTGTCCAAACAAAGGAAGAATCGACTTCAATAGAATGCTTACATTTTTAATGCAATATTGTGATAAGTGTCTTAAATCAAATCAACTGCTAAATGGTGTTAATTATTAAAGATACTAGTAATTTAATGATACTCTTACCCAGTGCAGCAACTCCCAGTCTCAGGCTCTACAGGCAAAGCAATTAAATACCTGAATAAGATCAAAATGGTGATATGTCCCCAGGATCAGGAGCTCAAAAGACTTCTGGAGAAAACTCTGGATATGAGGAACCCCAGACCACACTCCCTCTTTAACTGTGCAACCAAAGGATTATCCAATAGCCTCAATTCTGAGGATGAGCTATCATAGTCTTAGTGGCGTGCAGCAGACTGAAGTTTCAGAAAAGACCACATTCACTTTAAGTCTGGGAGACAAAGGACAACACTATAGGATATTTTTATACAATTTGTAATTAAACTTTGGAATTTGCTGCCATGACCTGTAGTGAGGGCTTCCAGTTTGGCTGGCTTCAAAAAAGAATGGGACCAATTCATAGAAGTGATGAGGATTAATAACTATTAAGCTTTATGGCAATGTGACTGACTCTGAAGGCCATCTTCTGGGAAACTAGTGAACTTCCTTGTGAAGTTGGTTGGTCACTGTGAAAACAGACTATTGGACTAGATGGGTCAGTGGTCCAATAAAGTAGGGCACTGCATAAGCTTGTGTTCTTACTGATGGGCCTTATTAGCCTTCTTAAAGCTTTAGCTGGCAGCTACTCTCCCTAGAATGAATCCGACCTGTCATCTTTCACAGAGAGCTCTCCATGGTACTGACAGTGCCTTGTTCTGCCAGAGGCGAAGCCTTATTTATGATTCTTTCCACTCCCTTATAAATAACTAATTTATAGCCAGCTTCCTCAGGCAGCCCAGGAGAGCCAGAAGTTAGCACTCCTGAAAGTCAGAGATTTGAGCTATATACTTATATTGTCAGGACAACTGAAAGACTAGAAAAATAAATATAGGTGGTTTTCTTTAAAAACACAAATACTCAAAGTGTATTTATATCCCAAAGTATATGCATGTGTGTACACACACACACACAGAGTACTGTGCCACTACTCACTTTGTGGTTTTAGCAAAGTTTTAATGACCATTCATAATCATTTTTTGGTCTCTGTATTAAGATTTAAACAGAAAATACGGAAATACTGTATGTACAAAATTTCAAAGTTGGCTTTGTCACTCTATATTCTTTTCCACTGATCCTCAGTCAAATCTTTGGAGCTTTAGAATACCTTAGACTTTTTTCACCCTGTTCCCCTTCCACAAAAGTCATTTTTTGGCTGCTACCCTTCCACAAAGACCATTCCTGATCAAGCTTCTTCAGACTGTAGAAGGGTCAACCTGGCATCCTAATGAAGCTGCCATATGCTGAGCCAAGTCCTTGCCGGTCTCTCAAAGAAGAAACCCTGAGGAACAACTCATCAGAATCTGAAAGTTTCCTTGGTCTTCCAGTCCTTTTTTTCTCCTTAATCTCACTTGATTCCTCAAATGTCTTTATTTAAAACAGCTTCAGTACCACATCTTGAATATCCAGTTTGTTGATTCCATTTGAAAGAGGCCTTGCTGATGCAAAAGTACAATTTTATGTCTGTCAAATTCTGTGATCTTTGGCATTTTGATTGGAATGATGTGATTGAAAGTTGGTCTTATTAGCAAGCTTCCGATAAATTACACATATATAACGTGTATGAATCACACTAAATACTTGACATTTTAGCCTATGGAGGCTGTTTTTTCTTGCTTTTGAATACTGCATACAAAGTTCTCTTATTTTCTGGTTGTATTTGAATAAAGATACGAGACATAATTATATATGGTCATTATACTATTGCTAAAATAACAAATCTAGTGGTCTGAGACTTTTGTACAGTACTGTGTGTATGTGTATTAACTTGTTCTTTAAATGGCAAAATTTGTCAAGATTGAATTCATAAAGCAATTGCTAAGGTACATTCATAAGACAGCAGGTACATTCTGATCTATGGGAGTGTGAAGGGACAGGTAAATACAGGTAAAAGAAAAAGGAACATGTGGATTTATTTTATGAAACTCCTTATGTTCCTTTTCTAAGACCAGTAACTTAATGTTGATAGCAACATACCACATTACCTCAGAATTTTAAATTTTGCCTTCTATATTTCTAAATTTCCCACACTGTTCTCATTTGAAAAGCTAGATATAAAGCTCTGCAAAGTCAATTTTTCCCCAAATACCATATATTTATAGACAGATTTCTTTAAGACAGACAAAGTTACATTTTCCTCTCAACAATCTATAATTTATAATCTGTAGCAAAAAAATAAAACTGTTAAATGGATCTACTGCTTCTCAAGTCCATTGCTGTGCAACCAACCTGTCTTTATGGTGCTATGGCGCATCAGTTCCTTCATAATTCACAAATGGGGCCTTCTGAGTGTAACATGATCCTGCTCCCATAAGCAGCAAGAGATTCCCCACCACCCTGCTTTATTCAAGTGAGAAAAGCCTCTGCCTAGAGACAGACATCCAGAGAAAACCAAGAAGTTATTGAATGAAAAGCTAGAAACCAATGGGCTATACTGATTGCATCTGTTCTAAATCTATCCTACTCTAGAAAAACAGAAATAAGTTAGCTAAGGATGATGTAAAGTTTTATTTCTGTTGAAGTGTGTTTTTCAATGCCAGTCTGGTAAGGAGGTACGGTGGTGCAATGGCTTGATGGATCTGTTGATCAGGAATTGCTGACACGTCAGCATTTGAGTGAGCTCCTGTCACTTGCCTTTAGCTCCTGCCTACCCATAAGTTTGAAAGCATGCAATATTGTGAGTAGCTAAATGGGTATCACTCTGATGGAAAAAGCTAGCTGCATTCATGAGGAGAGAGGGAGCTGGTGCTGGACCTGCCCAGATGCAAAGCCCTGGATGAGCCAACAACCTGAACACCACTAACCAGCTGAAGCAAATTAGTTCACCCCCATGGCTCATTGTGGATAAGTGCACAAAGCACAAACTGAATGAACTAGCAACTAGGCTTCCAGGACCACTATGTAATATAGCACTGTGGACATCCCTGACATTGTATGCCATACGAAATAAATTTTTAAAATGCCAGTCTGCTATAATGTGATAGAGATTAGACCAAGTTCTAGTCCTGCCTTAGGCACACGTTTGGCCAGATAGTCTCTCTAGCCCTAGGA
Source organism: Acrochordus granulatus (assembly GCA_032468055.1). Taxonomy (NCBI): domain Eukaryota; kingdom Metazoa; phylum Chordata; class Lepidosauria; order Squamata; family Acrochordidae; genus Acrochordus; species Acrochordus granulatus. Next base: position 221,306 of record JANHZU010009149.1, on the reverse strand, counting down.
AGAGAGCAATGGCAAGCTATTTAAGCAAATATAGCTAAGAAAACAGCATGGACTTTGTGACTTGAGAGTGTGCACATACACATATGCATGTGTGTGCAAACACACAGTGTATGTTTAAGTCGATTTGTGTTTGATAATTATGATCTGTAAGGAGGTTTCAAATGCTTTCAGACTATAGAAAATGGAATCTGATTGTTAAAAAAATAATCCCTGGAACACTAGATCAAAAGGCAAAGCTCTAGAGGTAGAATTGCTGCTAGCAGGATGGGTGTGTATAAATTTGATGGGTGGGTGGGTTGGTATGTAGGAGGAAAGAAAGAGAGAGAGAGAGAGAGAAAGACATTCTCTGTTGGAGTGAAGAGAAGAAGAATTAATTTTTCATCTCCCCATTTTGCAATCTTCCCCAATACTGCCCTCTCTCTAGCAAAGAGAAAAAAGCATTTCAACACTATATTGAGATACAACCAAGTTATATATCTTAAAAAAATAAGATCTTACTTTGTCAGAGGAGTCAGATGCCAATAGATTTGTAGCAAGAGTCTGAAGTTTCTGATGTGCCACATTTTTTAGTGCAGCAAGGCTGCGTCTCGTCATGGCTTGCTTTAAGTTGACAGCTGGATGGCTGAGTGAATCAACTGCAGCAGGTACAGCTTCATCGCAAGCATTCAGGATCTCAACAGCTGTTATTCCCATTACACAGCGGTCAAGTGCACCTGGAGAAAAATAAAAAAGGAGAAAAAGTGGCTTACTTTCAGTCACAGCACATTGTGCAATAACCTTACAATGTGAGTAAAATAATTTCCTTATGTTCAAAAAAATTGGCTTTAAAAAATTACATTCAGTAAAAATATACAAATGAGGTGGGCTTAAAGACTGAAGATTGGAATTTATTTTTTTATTTTATTCATGAATTCTTTCTCTTATCTTGTATTAGAAAGGTATGGCTACTCTGCAGGGACATTTCTGAAACAAGATTTCTTTTAAAAATAACATAGAATCCTTTTTAAATATAAGACTGGATAGTAGTATTGAATGATTCTTTACAACATTAAGTCCTTTGCTTGTTAAGTCCTTTGCGCATAGATAACTTACCAGTATCCATTTGCCACACATATACAGAACCATCTGTACAACCAACAACAAGGTAGTCATCTGATGGTCTCCACTTTATCACTTGGATAGGAAAGAGATGCCGGGAAGCTAACATAATGCATTTTTTTTCTCGTAAACTTAGAAGTCCTACTGAGTGGTCACTGGCAACAGAACACACACAATGCTGCACTCTTGACTGAAAATAAGAAAATAGTATCTCCAATCATATTTTTCTTACTGATAAGTTTTTATATATTTGAAATAAATTTTATTTTGTTATAAAGTAAATTATTTACAGTATGAACATTTTTTAAAAATAATTGTTGACAGTTTTTCAAGAATTAAGAACAGAAATTTTGAATTAAACAATAAAGAAAATAAATAATAAAGAAAAAAAGAATAGAATAGGGAAAAAGAAAAGGAAAATTCCAAAGAAGTAGTTTCTGATATTTTGACAGTGGTTTATAGATATATTTCTATTTTACCCTCTGTCACTAATTTCCTTCTTTCCATCAGCTACTCTTTCTAATTGTCAGTTCCATAAATCACAAGTTACCATAGTACAAAAATTTAGTCCTAAATATCTCACTTTAAGTACTATGAATTACACCCAATATCAGTTTTGCTTTGCACTATTTAAGCTGCTAAATTAAAAACAGCAACTTGGAGCACTGCAACTCAAATACAATCCTGAATTTAGCTGTGGCCTATTTCCTAGATCACAGAAAACTGCTGTAGTCTAAGAAAGATATTTGGTCTGTCAAGCTCAAGACAATCTTTTTCCAGAGTTTCAGATGTTTCTCCCAGCCTAAGCCAAAATGCTGTGGACTGAATCTGGAACCCTTTTCACTCAAAACTAGAACTTATTAATTTGCTTATATTTCAGAAAGTTCTTAATCCTTCCTTTGAATCCCATCTCTCCAGAGCTGAGTTACAAGGTATGAAAACAAGCAGAGGCTGAATGCAGAAATGCAGTTAGCTCATCAGTGTTGAAGGACTGACCATGATGACAATTTCTAGAAGGCTTGGAAATTTAAAAAAAAATCAGTCAACCAGATAAATGTTCTCACTCCACAAATTAGAGAAAGGATTTGTTTTCTTCTCTTTTTAAAACAATACAGTCAGTATTCAGTCATTGCTTATATTATTAAATAAGTCTACAGCTATACACAATCCGGACTAGCTTTTATCAGTGATTTGTTCTTAAGTATGGGAATTTGTTTTTAAGTATGGGAATTTTCTTGTCATATAAATACCATTGGAACTTTGCCTTTTAAGGATATGTATTATGAAAAGTCACAGTAATAAGACATAGATTTAAGGAAAGGAATTTTAGAAAGGAGTTTGAGAGTCAAATATTGCAAAATGTTCTTTGATACAGTTCTCTGTTAATAAAGTACACTAAAAGTAGTGTAGACAAAATATTCAAAGTAAATCATATTCCTTAGGAAGAGAGTAAGCCTTAATATGCAAAATTTTCATTGTAAAAATATGTTCCTTTAAGGTATTGGGGTGGATAGGATGTACGATGACTAGGGATCAACTGCCATAATTCCTAGCTACTACAGCCAACATCATAATTCCTAGCTACTACAGTCAACAATTGGGAATCACAATCCAATGCACTGGGAGGGTACCAGAATGGGAAAGGCTAGAACAAAATATTCTTATTGATATGCATTAGCATTCATTTAAGGTTCCTAAACTCAATCAAATAACTTCTTATAGAGCAAATTGAGAACTAAATATGTTTTTAATTCACCCCAAATAAGTTGGCTTACTGCAACTTATTAAAATCTAAAGCATACAAAAAGGTATGTTTGGGACAGCCAATTCACATCCCACTTAGGCCATCTAGCCACTGCAGGATTTTCTCTCTTCCTCTCCTTTCTTGTCCTCTACATAACTCCAAAAGATTTGTAAGCATGAATATTGTAAGGATTATATATCTTTATAAACCATTGTCAGGCGCAAAGATCAGGCCCAGACAGTGAGATTCAAGCTAACAGTTTTATTGATCTTGCAAATTTACAAAATCTGCCCAAGTGATTGTTGAGCACTTATAGCTCAAGATAAGGTTCAACAGCCCCCAGGAGGGGTTGGGTTTACTACATTAAGACTACATAGTGATTCAAAGCTAATCCCCTGCTTCCTCTTGGCTCAGCCCTTTTTTCTCCCATAGCCATTTTCTACATACAGTTCTGTGTAAAATTTTCTGAAAAAAAATCATGGTGTCAAATAGTTTTATGTATTGTATTATTTTCCACTAATACATGTTTTGTACATATCTGTTCCCATTAGTCTCTTTGAAACAAATGCAAGATCCAAAAAATTGCAACTAACAAAATATTTGCATTTCCATTCACAATTTGAATGTTGAATTAAACAGGAATTAAATTTGCAATAATTTCACAAACTGAACAAATTATTCTGCCCTCTCTGTTAAAATTATTTGTATTTGGATGGTACTTGTCATATGCTGCTTTGGTAATTACTCTTTTTAATTGTAAATTATATTTTACAATACCTTTCAAAGTGATATACAAATTTTCAAAATAAAAGTTAATAAACATAACATAAACCAATAATAAAGATTTTCAGCAAAACAATTTCAAAACAAATTCAAGTTTTTAAATATTATCCTTTATATTAGACATAAAGTCATGAGCCAATTAGATGTTTATTAACTTACACTGCAATTTTCTGGAGGAACCAACAGTTGAGTAATTTCTCCACCATGCACACAGAAGATGTGTTTCATTTCTCCACAAAAGATGTCCCATATAATGACAGAAAAATCTACACCACCTGAGACCAAGTATCTTTGATCATAACGAGAGGAGACCTGATGAGGATATAGCAAACAGGTAACTTTGTTTCGGTGACCCCGTAGAGTTCTATGAGGTGGCCAACCTAAAACATTAAAGCAGAAGAAAATACAAAATATCACACATTATGGGTATGCAAACATTCTTGGTAATTTCATGATAAGAATTAAAGGAAACAGGAATACCTATATATATAGTATGTGTAACAAGGATAGACAAATAACTGCACAGCAAAAAAATATTAATTGGGTTTTCCATTTCTATTTAAATTCATTTTTAATCTGATTTTTGATGAGGTTACCCCATTTAATTTACTACCTGTTAATACAACTGTCATTTAACATATCCAACTTCACATGTAGTAAAGCTACAAGAAGATAGATGGTCAATTCCCTATGCCAAAATGGCAAGTATACCTACACCATTTCATTGCTTCATGGTTTATTTATTAAATTGTTGCTGTTGAAGTGACTCAGGCAGCTTACAAAATGCTAAAAATATATCTTGGATGGCCAATGCCTGGATACGTAAAAAAAAAAAAAACTCCTAGATAAATTTTATCTTCTGGAGTCAAATATACATCCATTTCTAATTCTTGCTTTAATAAATAAAGTCAGTCCCATTTGAATTCATAGTTAATAACTTGAGTTTGACAGTGATGAACAAACACAAGCTTGAAAGAAACACTGTCCTCCTCTAATGGGAAATACAGTATCCTCTCAAAAATAAAAGGCATCCAATATCAAGAACCCCCCAGTGAGGCACCACCTTGCTGTGGTTGGGGGGCTTGTGTGCTCTGAAGAAGATGAGAGCTCTGCCAGAG
>JANHZU010009149.1:165929-176688 GCA_032468055.1 Acrochordus granulatus | reverse complement strand
TCAAATTCCTTGTGTGTCTAACCATGCTTGGCCAATAAAGTATCTGAGTATCTGATAATGAAACATTAGCAAGAAAATAAATATTTCAGGAATATGAATATGAATTACATGTACATGTATATGAATTACATATAAAGGTAGTCCTGGCTTAACAACCACAATCAGGACTGGCAACTCTGTTGATAAATGACATGGTCACTAAACGAGAGATCAGATATCTACATATCTGACTTCTTCCATGGTCATTAAGCAAATTGCCATGGTTGTTAAGTAGGCATCATATGACCGTAGCCTGCAATTTTACTGTCAACTTCTCCATTGACTCTGCTTGTTGAAAGCCAGCTTCAAAGTGCTCAAATGGCAATCACATGACTGTGAAGATGCTATGATGGTGCAAGGAAAAGTCTTAAAGCTATTTTTTCAGTGCCAGCATCACTTTGAATGGTCACTAAACAGGGCAGTCATTAACCAAGGACTAGTGTATTCTTTATTAATGACCTAGCCTTCTGAAAAGGCTCTCTGGAAAATGCTGGAAAAGTTGGAAGGATAGAGAAGAAGAAGCAGACCGACATCAAGATGGATGGACTCAATTACAGTGAAGATGAGTGCATCATTGGGAGACCTGAAGGACTAGTTAGGGACAGACTGTCATGGAGGAATCTTTGTGGTTGCTAGGAGTTGAAAACAACTCGATGGCACATAATCAGTCCATTAGTTTAATGAAAATGTCCAAGTGTTGCAAATTCAGGCATATGATCACTTTTCCTGGCTATGATTGTTTAAGTTCATCAAATGACAAATTCTCAAGATTCTTAATAGGAAAAAGGAGGAATATTCAGAAGTAGTCTCTCCTTAAGTCACCCACCAAGGCAACTGATTCGAAAGACAGTCAACTGTCAAATTTCTAGCATAAGTTGTCATATCTCTCCAAGGACAGACTCAATTATCCAATAACCTCCTGTCATGCAGGATGAGAATGAGAAATGAGCTGATTGCCTTCATAAAAAAAATCACAGTAAAGAAAAAAACACACCTTGGATCCATAGCTTTGCTGTCTTTTTAAAAATAATAATCAGTCAATGGTTGTGGCAATTTGCAACCAATTCCATTCACCAAGAATATCAAATACACATCTGAAACAAATCATGTAGACAAAAACAGTGTTGTTTAAATAGTTTAAGATGTTTTTATTGCTCCTTAATATCAAGTGTAGATGAGACAGAAAATATGTACTTACATACACACACACATTTTATTTCCTTTTCTTTTTAATTGCTAAGTTTCTGTATTTTAAAATACTAAAATAGAATTTTAAAAAGCATCAAATCATTGTCAACTGTAGTTCTTATAAGAAAAATATCCATTTCTGCGTACTTTTTAATTAGGCACTATTAGTTTACAGTGTCCTTAAGTCTTGTAAAATATTCTTGAATTTATTCTAAACCTGTGCCCATTTTTGCTGAAAATTCTTATCATTTAAACTAAATTGAAAAGAAAGGAAGGCAAAGCTGGAGTGCCATCTTCCTAACTAGCATTCTCCCTTTTGATCATAATGCGTTTAGAAAAAAGGAAGAACAGTTGTCCATAATGTTCTATCACTCCAATATCATTTGTCCTTCTAGCAAGAGCTCCTAAACAACTCAGTGTGTGGCGAAAACAAGGACTGAACCATGTATGAAGAGGGGGATCAACCTTGAGTCATTGCACATGATCACACAAAGGAGGGGAGTCCCCCAGGAGGATTGTTAGATATAACCAAGGTCAAGAGCTTTACTGCCTTTGAAGGAGAATTCTAGTAATCACATAGAACCATTATAGATTAGAATTACTTTTGTTTCTCTTGGTTCCTTTCATCCCAACACAATGTTTAACCAAGATCCCTGTTTCTTTTATTTTCCAACTTGACAGAAACTCATGTTTGATTTCTGAATTGTAACTATGATTCAAACCTAACTGGGATTATAGAGTAGTGGTTTCATTAAGCACTACATCTGAACATGACCTCTGCCTAAGTTATTATTTGAGATGATCCTCAGTTTTAGGCCTCCCCATATTGACTATGATTAGCCAGATATTTACTTTGATCTTTCCTGGCACTTGTGAACAGATAAGCATTCTATGCAATGCTTCACAGTCTATTTCCACACTATTCAGCTATTTTATCACACCTCTGTTCTAACCAGTCTCTTAGGGATAAATTGCACAGAGATCAACCTAGACCTAAAAAAAATCTGGCAGAAAAAGTGCACACGTAGCAGAAACAGCAGATGAATTCATAGCTTGCAAGTTGGTGGTCTCAAACTTCCTCTAGCAACAGCTTTCTGAATCTTCACTCTGGTCCCATCCAAGTTACCCAAAGAAGGGTAATGTCTTCTTCGCAGGCTGTGGAGTTCATCACAGATTTGTCCAATTGTGTTTTGGGGGGAAAAAACGTCAACATTTAAAAAAAAAGAAAGCCCAACTGGATACATTCATAAACAATGAAATACTAGGGTTATATTCAGTGTTTCATGTGGGTTAGAAAACACTGTCAGTATGTGTGGTCTCTCTCTCTCTGTATTCCCCCAGCATTGCCTCATTCATAAAGATAGCCAAAGTGGTCATCATCATCAGTGCTGCCTGCGAAGCCTTGAACTGAATTCTCCCACCAGCTGAAAACATTTAAACATGGAATCTTCTTGGCCGTGATCAGATCTGTCATGAAACCAAGTTTCTCCACTGAGCATTGGGGGGAAAAAACCAAGCTAGCCAGAGACAGCTTTGTAAAGACTATTAATCCTCGAACAAAGCATTGAGCAATGCATGACAGATGGAGCGCTGGGATGCTAAAACCCAACGATTGGTGGCGGGGGAAGGGGTGTTGGGTGAGTAGCAGAAGCAAAGCATCAAAATATTGCATTGGCTTGTCATTGTATTCCTAAAGCTTCACGGCAAATACCAAGACAGCAAGCCCAAAAACATATGACAGTTTTGCGCATTATTTTAAATGACTGTCATACAAACCTCTTTGGAAAAAGAAACATATGTCTTAGTGACTACCCCCCTCAAAAAAAACTGAGACTCTGCCATCAGTTCCAGATTCTTCATTTTGCTGAGACACTAATAAAAAAATTAAACATAGCAATTTGGGAGAGTGTGAATTAGTCACATACCAAATAAAAATTTGTTATAAAATCTATGTGTTGATATATCATTTAAGGGAGTCTAACTACATAAAAGGTACCTTAAAACATACATTTGCTCAAGAGCCTCACTTTTTTTCAGCCTTCTGCATAACCTGAAAGTAAAATTAATACAGCTGTTTTATACATGTAGCTGAAATAAGATAGCTGGTGCACTTACACACAATCCAAAGCACTTCTTCCTCACCATTTCCAAAGAGTACAAAACCCTCCCGAACAGGTAATTGACAACTTTATACCTTCCAAAAGTGGACAAATTTCTGCTGTCTTTGTCAAATCTTGATTCAATGAAGCCTTCGATATAAAAGGCCTCTTTGTATAAAACATTGATATGTACCTAGGTTTCGGGCTCATGTGGTCCCCACTTGCTTTGCCAACAGTGGTATAAAGGTTTCATAGTTCATATTTTCTGAGTTCATTCAACTGCTTTTTAACGAATGAATGAAATGTTTACAGGTAGTGCTCAATTTACAACCAGTGACCATTCAGTGTTACAATGCTCCTCCCTCCAAAGCTACTTATGATCTGATTTTGAAGATGATGTCGTGCCCCCATAGTCACATGACTGCATTTTGAGCACTTGGCAAATGGCCTGCATTTACAGCAGTGCAAACGAGAACATGAGTTACTATGGTTTTGCCAGAAACTTGCAAAAAACAGCCCACAGCAAACAATGGATTTGCTTCACGACTGCAGTGTTCACTTGACAACCATTGGAAAACAGTTCACAAAATCGGGTCCAATCTCACGGTGACTCACTTTATGACCATCACTGACTTATGACCATAATTTCCAGGGTCAAATATGGTCGTAATTCGAGGACTACCTGTATACCACACACTGACTCCGGAAAATTTAGTGAGTAAAAAAAAACAAATATTTCGTCAAAACAGTTCCTAAATCACAGTTCTCATGGTCCTCAATTAAAATAACATGAAACAAAACTCTTGTGGCTGCCTGGTCAATGAGTGAGTAAATGCACATGGAAAAGGAACATCAGCATCTTTCAGAAAGCAGGAGCAAGGAAGCCTGACATGCCTCTGTGGACAGCACAGCCGTAATTCATTTATTTATTTTACACATTTCTATGCCGCCAATTTCCAAAGACTCTTGGGGGCTTACATAGATTAGATATTTATACAATTGTGTAAACTAACCCCCCCCCCCGCTGGCCGGCAGGAGGGTGGGCCGCCTTCGATTCGCCGCTCAACTCCTCATCGCTCGCCCTCTCGCCGCTAGCCTCGCCCATTCCTGCCAAAGCCAGCCAGCTCCCACCGAAGTGGTACCCGATTTATCTACTTGCCAGTTTTTACGTGCTTTCGAACTGCCGGGTGGGCAGAAGCTGAGGCTTAGTAACGGGAGTTCACCCTGTTATGTGGAGCTTGGGAATCGACCTGCCAGCATGCCGGCCATTTCTGGTCGACATAACTGGCGGCATTAATCCACTGCGCCACCACATCTCTTAAATGAGGCATCAACTCACAGTCCCTACATAGCCATAAGAGTGAATTCCAACCCTCCTTGAATGCTGTTAGTCTGTATCTAGTTTCACCCAGATGTGAACCATCAGTCTAAGAAAATGTCTTTACTCAGACTTTTAGCAGTAAATCAATTATTTTGAACCTTTGTGTGTGCACCTGGTTGCTTGTGCATGGCATACAGAGCTTTATAGCTTAAAATCAGTACTTTGAATATGTCTGGAAACATGGAAACTAAATTGGAAACTATCAGGCAGGTTCTATAAGATTATGGCAACATTGATTTGCTAATGTACTAGCTAGCACATTTTGTACAAATTGCAATTTCCAAGTGCTCTTCAAAGTCAGCCCTGTGTAGAGCACATTGCGATGATCCAGGAGCGTGATAAGTGTACAAATGAGTATGACAGGGGCCTCCTGCTGCAGGTAGGGTCACAATTGCTACACCAGCTGCAGCTGGGCCAAGCTCCCCCTCTCACAGCCTCCAGCTGCATTTTAAAATGTTTCTATGTGGTGCTAATTACTGTTTTTTTTTTTCAACATTAGGGGACAGCTGCCACGAACAATATATCAGCAACTCCAACATTTCTTTTCTTCCGGAACAAAGTGCGAATTGATCAGTATCAAGGTGCAGATGCTGTGGGATTAGAAGAGAAAATCAAACAGCACCTAGAAAATGATCCTGGAAACAATGAGGATACTGATATTCCAAAAGGATATGTATGTGCATCTTATTTGAACATTATTTTAATATACAATCATTGTACATTATTGGTAACTTTTCTTCAGGTAAAATCTGAAATATTTGTACATAAATAAGAATGACTCCATCTTCAAGAGTTTCTGTTATTTCCCTTTCCATTGCTAAAATCAGTTTCAGAAAATTAGGACAATTCCAAGACAGTCTCTGATGTAACATGAAAAACTGCAGTCAGAAATGTAAGAAGTCTGGATACAGGTAGTTTTTGACTTATGTCCAGTCACTTAATGATCATTTGAAGTTACTATGGATCCCCACAAAAGATACTTAAGGTATCTTTAAAGAAGATAAAGTTACAATGTCTATTCTCCTGCAGTCATGTGCCTGCATTTTGGCAACCACTTCAAGTTTTTGACAAAAATGCCCTATAGTGAACAGTCACTTAACAACTGCAGTGATTCACTTAATGACCAGCACAAAAAGCAGGCTCCACTATGATCATAAGTTGAGAACTACTTGTATACATAAAGGCCTTATCTATATGCCATTCTTTGCTAGTAAAATTTCAGTGATTTCCTCTGAATGTATAATATTTGTTTTTGTGGTTTGCAGTACTGGTGGATAATAATCCCATTTTTATTGGAAGTCTGCATCTACTGAAATTGTTCAACAATAGAAAGACCAGTTCACCCTAAAATCTGTTTGATAGCATTAACTGTTGCACATTTCTAGGGTTTAGTTGTGCTTTGTGGTTTTTTGGTAAATTTGAGACACAGTCCACTTGAAATATCTTGCTAAGACAAGCGTCCTGAAAGCAGACGGCACTTTCTTTATAATTCTGTAACATGTCCAGGGAGGAATTTATTTCTAATGGTTTACGTCTTTTGATAGTGTGGTTCTTCTTGGGGTAACCACTTTAATGTGTTTTGCCATCATTATGGTTTGTAATAATTACTGATGGCACCAGATGGGTTCAAGAGCTTAAAACTGATATTGATTCAGGGTGAATGTAAATATGTAGAAGAATATGGTAGTGGAAAAGATTATCAATCACATGGGTCACATTTTTATAATACTTGACATTAAAAACTTTAAGAGCATTACTTGAAATAACACGCAAGCAAAAGACTGAAGTCGAACCCTCATCTAGATTCTTATTTTTTATATATTTTGTTTTTTAAAAACAATAAGAAATAGTGTTAGTATCCACTCTTGCCCTCCAAATCCAATTGTCTGAAGTAGTAAAATTCTTTCTTTCCTCTGTTATTCTGCTATAGACATAATCATGCCTTAAGTAACCAGTGCTTAAGGATGCTGAAGTAGATGCTTTATTTTTATAATAGTGTTCAGATCATTCAAGATTTATTACTACAAACTGAACAGATGTTGGCTTAACTAAACCGTTATTCATAAAAGAATGGGAGAAATATGACTACCGTATAAATCTCCTGAAAAGAAATTCCCTGGAGAAGGTGGAGGACAAGAAAATGTTGATATAAATGACATGGCCTTTGCCCTCTACCAGGAGAGAGCAGATCTGAATTCTGCCATATGTCACAAGCTAATCTGCAGGATCAAGAACAATCCACCTCAAGGGAATCTAATGTTCAGTAGTAGTGAATTTACATATTCAGTGGCCTAAAGACCTCATCAGTAATTATAATGTACATGGATCAGTTGTCATTTGTTCTTACACCAAATCCAAACCAAGCAAACCATATTAGGCCTTCTTGTTACGTGCCACATGATGGCTATTTGGAACAAAAACCCATTCTTGTTTTTGAAAGATGATAATATTTTGTGGGTTTTTGTATAAAAGGAAAGAACCATCATAGTTTGGCAGAAATGTTAAATCTCCTGACCAGGGAAAGGGGGAGCATCTGTACTGAAAAGAAGGGAATCTGTCCCCCATTCAAATTCTAACCTTTCAGTCCCATAAATCCAGAAAAGAAACAAGCATTTTCTAAGGATTTAGATGTGCTTTATCAAGCACATCTTTGGATTTGCTGTTGGGCTGAGAGATAATTGCTCTCAGCAAACACTTCTCATGTTTTCCTTGTTCAAGTCTTACCTCAAGGTTCCTGAATGTTGCAAATCATAGTCTTGCCTCAGGGCAAGAATGACACATGCGTGCAAATGAGAACCCTAATGTGACAAAACGCTCAACTAGAGCTGTCAGTTTCACTGCTTGGAAATTGATATTACCTTCCTCTTAAAAGGATTCAAGTTTTGCCTCTTTCCCCAAATATAGAGTTTTTGATAGTGGTCAGTAGCTTTGACCACTTTGCGATTGCAGCATTTGTAGGTTTGTTTGTGCTATTAGCAACTGCAATCCATTAGACATTGCTGAAAATTGATATTTGCAGAAACCTAGAATTATGTTAAATGAAAAAAAAACCTCTTTTGAGATGTTAAGTACTGACATTCACAGCTAAATAGAGACAAATCCTGTAATGTAAATATATCCCAGATTACTTTTCCAAATGAATCTTTCTTACATAAATAACTCTCATGAATATAGGCCACTTGAATTTGCACCAGTTCAATTTGAAAGTGTTGCTTGTACCACCCTCTTCCTTGCATCTAGTGTGAATGTAAATAGTCATATTAATAGTTTACATAATGTGCTTTTAGCAGCTTTGACTTAAAAAGAGGCAACCACTTTCCCCTGTTCACATGATGGTTGATTTTAAAACTGCCTGCCACAAATGGACAATTACAGAATAACAGGAAATTTGCATGTGCAGCTACATAAATAGTGTTTCTTTTCTACTGTCTGATATTTATGTATTGTATGGTTTATAGTGCCTTTTTGCCAAAAATTCAAATGTATTTACAACTTTAATAATTGCTTATTGTTTTAAGAATCTTTAGTCTGTATTTCTCAATCTTGGCCACTTGAAGATGTGGGGACTTCAACTCCCAGAGTTCCCTAGCCAGCATGCTGGGGAATTCTAGGAGTTGAAGTCTATACGTCTTCAAGTGGCCAAGGTTGAAAAACATTGCTCTGGGTAATGCCTTGCACAGGACAGCCAAGTAACGAAAGCTACTGTCTTTTCCTTCCAGATGGACTTAATGCCATTTGTTAATAAAGCTGGTTGCGAGTGTCTTAATGAAAGTGATGAACATGGATTTGATAATTGTTTACGTAAAGACCTTACCTTCCTGGAATCAGACTGTGATGAGCAGGTATTATGACTTTCAAAAAATAATTAAGTTGTCTGGGCAATAATAGTTTATTTTTCACTAGACCAGATATTCCCATCTGTGTACCTATTTAAGTCACCTACTCCCAGTTCTCCTTTGGATGTAGATACAAGGGAAGAAATAACCAAAAACCTGTGCAGTGGTGTTGTTTACTATGCTCCGTGTTACCAGTCTTTTTTTCCCCCTTTCCTCCACAGTTGCTTATAACAGTAGCTTTTAATCAGCCAGTCAAGCTTTATTCTATGAAATTTCAAGGACCTGATAATGGTAAGTAAAATAAAATAATTCCTCAAGGAGAAGTTCCATTGGTACTGTTTTTAGTTCTGAGTTGCGTTTAAAAATGCAAAGACAAGCTACAGCTTCCTCTGGTCTGGTTCTGTCTGATTTTACACATTGCAGAACAGAGTTAAAATAAATTAATGAAAGACATGTTATAATGAATGCATGTAGAACTTTGCAAAACAAACTGTCCAGCCCTGTTTGAAGCAATTGTATTCCATAGATACACAATCCATGTTAATGAAACCATATTAGATTAACTTTTTAGTACACAATGTATGTAATAATGTGCAGTTCTCATTAAATAATTAAATCATAAGAGCAGTCATGTAAATGAAAATTGATTTTATCTTGATAGTAGTATTTTATCCTTGAAGTTTAGATTGTGCTTTATATCACTATTGATATACAAAATGTTTATTTTTTAAACATTTTCAGGGTGAAATTTCTACAAAATTTTCTATTTCAATCACAAAAGTGGCTGAACTTAAAAACTATTTTAAATTCAGATGGGGTGCTCAAAACAGCCTCCTCATGTTCAGTGCAGAAGATTTCATGAAGTGTACTTTTGTATTAAGATAATTTTAATTAGTCTAGTATCTAAAAAGGACTGATTATGTTTTTATTATAGGTCAAGGTCCGAAGTATATAAAAATATTTATCAATCTTCCTCGATCAATGGATTTTGAAGAGGCAGAAAGAAGTGAACCCACTCAGGCGTTGGAACTAACACCAGATGATATTAAAGAAGACAGCATAATTCAGTTGCGCTATGTAAAATTTCAGAATGTTAACAGTGTAACTGTGAGTACAAAGTCTTGACTTCCTTCCCAGTAAAGTAATTGTGCCACACTGCACAAGGCTATTTGCAACATGATAGGAATTGTTGCTCACCTGTACATAAGATTCTCTATTTTAATTGAAAGCTTCCTCTGAGGAAAAACTTCAACAATTCTATTTGTCTATAGCCAAATAGTTTTAAACTGTTTGACCACAAAAATTAATGAGGAAAGGAGATTTAATTACTGTAGAGCAAATGAGCCTCCCCCCATATTAGATTATATGTTGCAGAATGATTGTTTTCTAAGCCTGAATAGCATTGGCTACATCAGGTTTCAGATCTCTCCTCCCCCCACACACACATATTCTCCACACATTTTGCTTATTTTATTTCTCTTATTGAAACTAATTCCCAGTGCCTTCTTTTCAAATGCTGTTTTATTTCTGAAAAATTTCATTTACTGCAGAGAAAGGAAAAGTACTTTATATAAGTTCAGAAGTGCTTTTTGAATATTAACTGGAAGGAATAGTTTTTGTTCGGTAAGTCCAGACATGCATTACTTGTTGACTCCTAATGTTAAATGCACTAGAAAACTAGTGCATTTGTCAAACACGTTTATATTTGTTTAGGAAAGAACAAGATGAAGAATGCCTTGCTTGAGAGTAAAGCACAACAGTATCATTTAGGCAGGCATCATCAGGCATTTAAGCCTGATCCAGTATTAATTATGAAGAGATGGAAATGATCTGCAATGTCATGCAGATCATTCCCATCTCTTGTTGGGCAATTAGTTTCCTTCTAAATCTTGCTCTTAACCCTGTTGCCATTTTTTTACTTTGGCCTAGTTGCTAGCTACTCTTCATCTTTTCAGCCAAACCTTACAGAGAGTCCTTGGCTTACAACTACAGTTGAGACCAGAATTTCCATTGTTAAGCAAGGCAGTTGTGAGTTGACAGTTTTATATCTTTTTTTGCAACAGCTGTAAAGCCAATCACTGTGATTGTTAAGTGAATCCTGCTTCCCCCATTGACTTTACTTGTTAAAAGGTGGCTCAAAATAAATACAGTGGGGCAAAAAAGTATTTAGTCAGCCACCAATCGTGCAAGTTCTCCCACTTAAAAAGATGAGAGAG
>JANHZU010009149.1:146673-159394 GCA_032468055.1 Acrochordus granulatus | reverse complement strand
GTTCATAATTTTCAGTTAGCCATATTTATGTATGATGGATTACACTTAGTAGATACCTCACTTCAGTTACCAATTTTTTATTTTGCCATTATGAGATTTCAGTATTATGTTATACAAAGTTGTGATATTTGGAAACTGTCTCATTAAATTCTGAGTGTTTGTGGGGAAGCTATGACATTAATGTTAGGAGCATACTGTAGCCATTTCTATTCTCTCATTGAACTTGATGGAAGGTAGAATGAACAGTAGACCAGGAGAAGACCAGTACCATTCATCAGCTAGATCTGCTGAGACAATCTGCACTGATCACATAAACAAGCCTCAGCACAACAAGAGAAACCTGAATGATATTAAGTTATCTTCCCCACCTCTGCACCCACATTCATGAAAGTGGGTTTAAGAATTTTGGGGCTAAGAATAACAGCAAGTGCTGTTTGCTTCATCCTGAAATTGAATCCTGCTCATCAGCCTACCCACGAGCCTGATAAATCTCCAAAAGTGCTGAGTGACAAAAGGCTCAAGAGTAGATAAATTTGATGTAGATGCATTACAAACCAGCAGCTTAATGAATGCACACTGATCTGTCAGAGGAGAAGTCTCCTCCCCACAATCATAGTGTAGAAATTGCAGATTCTTATTAAAAATTTGACCATGTGAAATGTTGTGGAACCTTGTGAACTTATCACTACTTGATAAGTAGTGATGCTAATTTGCAATATGTTTCTTTACTATTTTAACATAAGAGATTAGCTGATGTATGCTAAGCTGTAGGCATCTGAGTGAGCTCAGGACAGTGTCTTGATCTGATTGGCATCCCAGTCATCATTTGAACAGGGCCGTGCTTTCGTGGCTGAAAATTAAAATCACTCCATTTAATCCTCTGCCACTTTTGCTTTTATTTAGTTTGTATTCATAGAGATCCAATTCCCTCCAGCTTTAAAATGCTTGTCGGAAAAGACTCTGAAATTACTTGTAGGTAGTTTCTTTGAATGAGAGAATCCATTTTATCTGCCTTTTCTCCCAATGGTAACTTTCTCTTTCTGTTTCATAGGTAGTAGGAAAGAAAGGAGAAAGCCACTAAGATGCAATAAAGATATTGGAAGGCCTTATCACAGTCAACAAGAGATTTCACATTACCTTCAGCTCATGGAAAGTCGCTCAACCATAACCAGAGACTGTCAGTCTGTTCCATTTTACTACCATTACAAATAAAATCAGTGCATTTTGTTAACATGAGATTTCACTATATGTGTTTTCGTTGTAATCTTGGAAGAAAAAATTTGTAAATAAAATTCATTAATTTTGTCAAATTGCAGAGTGGGAAATCTGCTGTGTCATTTCAGTAATGAAACCTGGAATCATACCTCCAAATTTAGTAAGTTGTGCGTGAGAGTATATTTGATAATGTATGTGTTGATGCTAAAGATGAGATTTTATCTTCTGAAATCACAGCTTATTCATGAAGGACATTAGCTTAACTTGCGAGCAAAGCCTTCTCTAAATTTTCACTTTCAGAAATGTTGAACTGGACAGGTTGGAAATTCTGAAAACTGCAGAACTAACATATAAGGAAGGTTTTAAACTTCTGTTGCGATATAGGGAAGGTTATACTAGAGCCCCACAAGAAACTGCAGGCTCTTATCTCCCACTTTCTAAAATGGCTTGCTGAAAAAATCTAACTGACAAATGTGCTTCTCTTTTGCATTCATTGTTCTTTTTTTCCCTATCTGGAGAAAGTAACTAGTGAGCCATGTAGCAATATTGGGGGTATATTTGAATTAAGCGATGCTAGTTGCTGACTCTTTCACATTTTAACACTAGGTACATTTTATTTAAGTGATCATGCTGAACAAAGCACATGCATTGAAAGAGCAGAAGGATCTGACTATTTTTCAAAGAATATGACACGTGTGCTGTGAAATCATTGTAAGTCTGCTAATGTAAACGAGTTTTCTGGCTCAGGTCTCTAAACCTGTTTGTTTCTAACAGCCACATGTAGAATTGTATTAGATTTCTTGATGTTCCAGCAACCTTTTGAATAATTTTAATAATTTATTCAGTGTATATGCCGCCCAACTCCAGTGACTTTGGGAGGCTTACAGTCAGTAAAATATTTAAAAAACAGCAGTAGAAACACAGAACAATGATGGAAAGAATCACTTAGGTGAGATGGGCAGTACAGAAGAGAAAGGAAAGGAAACCCACAAGGGACAGAAGTCTTGCTCTGCAAAGGCCTCGGCAAATGAATTGTCAAATGATAGCTTTGTCACCATCACAGATGCCACATTATAGTACTTTTTCTTAGTATTATTTAACACGAAGTATCACTAAGGTTTCGCATGTCTTGGTAACCCTTGAATATTGAGGAGAGCCACATGCACACAGTTGAATTGTGCTCCACCTATGTGTGTCAATCCATTGGAGTCAAGGTAGGTTGTGCTTCATGCTGTTTTCAGTTTGGACTAATTAGCAAAAGTCTGGATGCCAGAATAAATACATAGTATTGCAAGTATTTGCATCCCGAAAAATATTCTCTAGCCACCAGCTATCCTGGCTAAAATCCTGATCAAAATTCATCTTGCAGAAATACCTTCTGAGCTGTTGGCGTTTATTACTCTTTCTAGGACTGACAAGTTGGTTGTTAAGCAAAACAGTTGCTAAATGAAACCATGCTTATGATCTTATTTTAGCTTTCCTTTGCTTAGCAGACCTGAGAAAGTCATTAACGGATTGGTTGCAGACTTTTTCATCACTGTTGTAACTGAATAATCACTGTTTCAATCACTAAATGAGGACAGATGTTCCTAAAATATTTGGAGTATTTTATTTTTTTCATTGATGTATAATTCCCACCTTTATACAACTCAAGGTGGCAACATAACCTCCTTTCTCCTATTTTCCCCACAACAACAACAACTTGAGGGAGGTTGGGCTGAGAAAAAGTGACTGGCCCAAGGTCACCCAGCTGGTTTTTGTGGCTAAAGCAGGACTAGAAATTATGACCACCTAGTCTGTTACCTTAATAAACCAAACTGGCTTTTTATCATTTTTTAATGTTCAGCAACATTACTTGCTGCTAGTTAATTACACTATCAAAGGGAATGATTGAATGAAACGAACTGCTCAAGGGTTTGTTACAGGTGGGTAATGAGGGGCTTCAGAAGTATATCCAGAAACAGCTAGGCCAGATAGCCAATATCTTGGGAAACAGTTCAAAAGAAACCCCGTCTTCTAACTCTACTCAAAGCTATTAAATGTGATAGAAAGGAACTAGGTTTGTTTCCAAGCTGGGAATAAAGAACTCAGAGGCAGTTGCTTGAATCAGAAATGAAGTTTCTTCTGAGAACAGCACCAGCTGGCTGGAGGTGGCCACCCTGAGCCCCACCTACGACCTCGTCATAAAGGAAAGCCTTGCCTTTGTTGCACAAAATGCGCCAAAGAGCAGCCGCCCCCGAGGGATTCTTTCTTAAGAATCATTCTTCATAAGCAGCCAGTTATTATTAACTGATATTAGTTATTATTAACTGATATTATTAACCAATATTAGCGTAGCAGTTAAGGTGCCAGGCTAGAAAGCTGAAGGCCTTGAGTTCAAGTCTTGCCTTCGCCATAAAAGCTGCCTGCCTGACTCAGCCCAACCCACATCACAGAGTCGTGGGGAAAGTGTCTCAGATATATTCGCCGCCTTAAGTTACTTGTAAAAATAATAAAGGTGGGATGCACCTCAATAAAAATAAATTCTGGGAAAGTGTGATTAGCCAGGTTTCCAAAAGGCAGCACTCGGCCAGCGCTCAGGCGCCCTGATGATTCTGCCGCTTCTGCTTATTTAGCATTGCAGATGGTGGTGGCAATCTCTGGAAGGAAAGGACCTTTTGTTATTTAATTAGGAGCATCTCTGGCATCCTGGAGGGAATGTTCTCCTGAATGGCTGGCCGCTTCCTCCTACATTTTAATCTTTTGTGTTGAGCCCATTGCAGTTTCTCACCTTTTGTACTGATTGTAATTTTTAACCTTTTCCCCTGGTAATCGGCAGGAAGACTGAATGGTAAGGAGGGTTTTATTTCCTTTGCACAAATGTTTAAACAGGTAAGTATGTTAATTATGTGCCCTTTTAAATATTGAAATTATACCTTTTCTTCCAGCCATGCCTGCACTTTGTTACATGGCCCATGTCGTACAAAGCAAAATTCAGTGCTCCATTGTGCATCCCTGATGCACTAAATGATGATCCAGAGGTGCTCAAAAAAAAAAAAAAAACCTGAATTCGCTCACTTCACTTCTCTTCATTCAAATCGTTTTTAAGTCGAATGAAGAGAAGATGAGTCCCCAGCTACTGGCAGTAACGTTACGTTTGTTATGCTGCATTTGAATCCTGGCAAGGATGTTATCATGAGTTGCTTGCCGCAAGATGGGCAATCAAAGAAATAAAGTCAACTGAATGAAGATGGTGGAGGGCCCTGAATAGCAAGTTTCTGTAAAGAACAGTTCAAAAGATCTTTTGTTTCACTTTGTAGACAAAATGAAGAGGCACTTTGAATAAATAAATACACAGAACAAAGAAGACCTTTAATAAACATCAGGAGGAGCTTCTTAACCATGGAACAGACTCAGCTACTAAAGTCGTTGAACTGCCCTCATTCCACAGATGCTCGTCTAATGAGATGCTGCAGCGCCGTTGAGCATTGGAGCAAGATAAACACCATGGCCCTTCCTACCCTATTCCTGTTTTATCATTAAGGATTTGGTGAATTCACCATTTCTTCGTGGGGTTTCTTTATATATAAGGTATCTTTCTAAAGGATAAGTTCCTAACTAAGCATTAGTGTTTTAATCCTCTTTTGTCGATCTTGACAAAATGCCTTACAAACAATTTTTATAAATTGTCCGTTAACCAGCACCGTGTCTAACTGAAGTTGCCTTTTAAATCGCTGTATGTTTTTACAAAGAGCTTTTAATTGGAATAATTAGTTTTCTGGCTTAAATTCATTCTAATTCATAATAAATCCTAGAATTTAAATCCTAGCTCAATTAGGGGGGGTTGTTTGTTTGTTTGTTTTTGGCCTCTTCTTGTAAAATACTGCAGGCATTTTTGTCCCACTTCGGCAGATTTTGGCATTAATACTAAACAACCGTCATACATAAAGAGTTGGACATCATCCACCAGAATAGTTTTCAGTATCAGCCTTCTAGAAAAGTGAATGGAAGAGGACAACTATTTTTAATTAATTCCAGTTTATTTCAGCAAATGGTGTGTGACAAAAAAGTTGCAATGTAAAATGCTTCTGTTTAGGATTCAAGCCAGCCATGGATTGTTGTTGTTTTTTTAAATGAATATTTTGATGGCCCCGTAGAATCCTGGAATTGGAAGGGGATTTTGAGGACATCGTCAAACTTCCTGCTTAATGCAGAAGTCCATTTTTTCCTGCTATAGCAACATTTATCCCAATTCTATCCATTCCTCATTAGACTTGTTTTATAGGAAAAGGAAGTAGCATGAGAGGGTTTTCTCCTTTTTTTCCTTCTGTAATTCTGCAAATGCTCTATTTTTTGTCAAACAAACCTCACTAAAGGTTCACATTCCATTTGTGCAACTTGGTTTCTATGAATAAATGTACCAGTCTGATTGTTCAAGAGTTCCTCAATTACCCACTTTATTGGTACTTTCTACTCAGAATGCTTTGGATCCCCCTAACTCCTAGGAGATAATATTGTCCTTGAAGAAATGGACTATCTATCTCAGACTCAGTTATTTTGTAAGATTATAAAAAAATTATAATCTAATAAATTCAAGTCCTCAAAACATAAAGGAAACTTGCAAAGCTGGTTCTGAATTCCAGTTTGATGCCTCTACTGTTTTTCATGTTGACAATGGATACTCCTGTGGACCTTTCAATCCCAACAACTCTGCTTTGTTTTCATCTTTTTCTGTGTTCTAACAAGAGGTACAGACTTGTATCCAGCTGATTTAGAATGTTTTCACCTGTTTTGCAGTTTCTGCTGCATCTTAGCTGATCTTCTCTAGGTCCAGCAGAGTCCTTGGTATCTTTCCCTGATTCAACTCAGCAGAGTTCTGTAGAACATTCCTTGGTGCCATAACTTAGAACAAAAAAGCCACCATAGGCCCTTCATCCTCATCTGACTTGAATGTTTCAATGTTGTTAGCAGTTCTGGGATTTCCCAATCTCACCATAGCAGTTTAATCTCTCAGGATGCCATCATTCACTTAAGCAAATATAAGCCCTGATAAGTAAAAGACGGGACATGCTCATCACTGACCATTTGCCTGCAACTTGTACTTAGTGAAACGCTGCCCCCAACAAGAAGGTAACAATGAACCTTCAAGACTGATAGCCCTGTCCTCCATGAATTTATCTAGTTCCTTTTGAATGGTTGTTGGGATATATTCTATTTCCTTTGATGATATTGGCAAAGGAGAGAATTGGAAGGAGCCCCACCTTTACATAACTTATATTAAAAAAGAGCTGGAAATTCAGCAACAATTTTAAAACACAATGCTCCAAATCATTACTGCTTAAGTATCAGTCTCGTATGCCTGAAATCATGGGGAACCACTCAAAGAACTATCCTAAGAATCAGTAAGAATCTGGCTCAATTAAGATATTTCTACCGGGTTTCTCCGTATTACATTTTTAAATTAAATCTCAGAATATAAAACAAAACCAAAAGAACATGGACCAACAAAACAAAACATCAACTAAATAATATAAAAAAACCCAAAAGATTGGTCAACAGGATATTTATTTCCTCCTGCCTCAGATGTTGTGAGATGTTTAGTCTAACCAATTGTGCAAAACATTGCAGTGGGGAAACAAGGACATGGGGAAGAGATAGGAGATGTGTGCCCAGCTGGACACTGTTGGATTACAATTGGCACTTTTTCAGATCACAAGTCTTTCCTGATCCACTATCAACAGTAACGAAAGATATGTGAGTGTATAAACTCTCTCTTCCTCTGTCCTGCATCAAAGAATCATATATCCCTTTAACGTGGATGCATTGTTCTACTTGATCACAGTAAGGAAAGTCTTGTTTGATCAAGCCAGTGACTCTTCTAATCTAGTGTTTAGGTGTCACTCATCTTTCACACCATTCACATACTTTTAAGAACCTCACCAACATGGAATGGATTAGGGTTAGAATGATATCTCACTTTCCCTGTTGCTCCCTAACCATTAGGAAACACACACACTACAAGGATTACTAGAACTGTATTGTTGTAGGATGTGATAATGGAATCTTGAAAACCTGCCAGAGTTTCTTTCTTCCCCTTTTTATATTAACGGGAATCAAGGTGGAGTTATTTTGAGTTCCTTTCGCACCCCATTTTATTTCACAGGGCTACATAGAGGTTTACTTAACTATTACCTTGTTTGAGGTTTAGTTCCATACTGCTCTACACTAACAGAAAGTTATGGTAGCCTTAAAAAATTAAGTTATCCAAGCAGATGCCATTTTCTTTTCTTGTCCATGAAATATGGAGCCAGATAATGTTGACTAGATAGTGACTAGGGGACATGTCCAGATACCCCCAATCCTGTGTCACATATTGCTACAGACAAAAATAGGTGAAGCTTCAGCATATCTGCCTGAAGGATTTCCTGCAGCCAGCTGGAGTGGAATCAATCGCAAGACCCGTAAAAACCAATAACCAAGGCTTACTGCAGTTATTACTTGTTTAGTGTACAATTGGAAGAATTTCCCTCCTAGAAAATAGTGGGAGTGATTCCTACAGACAAAAGGATGTGCTCATATTCATACATATCAGGAAAGAAGGAGAAAATGATAGTCATACAGATGCTTAGGTAATAGATGATGTAAACATGAATATTCATAATTGGCAAGTTTCAAATTATTTTCCAGCCCTTCTCCTCTTAGTATCCTCAAGAAAGATTTATTGTCTTAATAAAAAGAAACATACCAGTTGTGTTGCTATTGCAGTTTTCATAAATGTGCTGTGAAATGAGGATGTCAAGGTTGTCCCAATTATCACACATGCCTTCTATATTTCCGTCTTGCTAAAATGCTTTCATTCCTCCAAAAACTTATTTTCCTCACCTTGGCTGATTATTGCAGGAAATAGGATGCTAGATTAGATCATCTTCCTGTCAGGCCAAATGAGTTTAGATTGACCATGCTGTGGGTTATTAGCAAGATTACTTTCACCCGATGAACTTGGCAAAACTATCCAATAAGGTCATTTTATCATTGTTACCAAAAAAGAGAATTATAAAGCACTCGGTACAATTGAGAAACTGCAAAACCTAAATCAAATACATTAAAGAAACACACATATATCATACTTTGCTTTTCTTGGAGAAATTCTGCACTTCTGTGTCACATAACAGATTACAGTATATGAAAATTATGTTAATCTCTGAAGCGTAGCTTTCCAGCCCCACTAGATTTCAGGATTCCTGCCTCCTAATTTGGGCAACATAAGTGGGGCCAAAATCAATCTTGAAAGTCAAAACAGTCTATTACTCATCTCTCTGAACAGAGTAATCCTATCCAACATGGGCCTTCTGTTCTTCCTTTCACTCTTGACATCAACTTGCAGAGAAAGACTGAAGATCTGCTTGGATTCTGTTTCGGTATATATGAGAAGACATCTAGGATAAGCCGATTTAATCAGAGAAAGAACAGCAACCGAATGTGCTACGCAGAACTCCGTAGTCAGTGGAGTAGCATTATCCTTAATAAAGGTTACCATACCTATATATTTTCTTCTAATCAGAGACACTATCTAATTACAAAAGTGATTATTTGCTGTTTCAGAAGCTAAATGACTTTCAACATCAGTTGCTGGAGATGATTCATTTGAAAGTTACTCTGGTTTTCATAAGGGTGGGGATTATCAAACTATGGTTCAGTATTTGAAACGATGAGATGGATCAATACTTTTCGTTCAAGGAAGTAAATCACATCTGTTAAATATAATCTCATTCCACGTGTGTTTACCACATTTGGTGTTTTAAATATATGAAACATATATGAGAGATTTCATGCTAATTTAACCTAATCTTTATCCCTGCCTGGGAGAGGGATTGCAATTAATTTCTACCCAATTATTTAATATTGTAATTAATAGCTTCTTTATTTCACCGCTAGATGTCACTAAGAGCACAGAGCATTTTGGAAACTTACTTTTGGAAAGTTGTTGTTGTTGTTGTTCATTCCTTACACCACAGCCATTAAACAGACATTCCAGTTCAACTTTGGACTAAACATTTGAGGACTACAATACCTTTAACACGGAGCCACCTGAGTGTTCATTGGAAGGACAGATAATGAAGCTGAATCTCAAATGCTTTGGCCACCTAATGCGGAGAGAAACTCATTGGAAAAGTCTGTGATGCTGGGAAAGTTTGAAGGCCAAAGGAAAGGTGATGGCAGAGGATGAGATGGTTAGATAACATTGTGGTTGTGATGGGTGTGGATTTGGGTGGACCGCAGGAGGCAGTGCAGGACAAGGAGGCCTGGTGTGCTGCGGGCCGTGGGGTCGCAAAGAGTCTACTGAGCAACAAAATTGGATCTGAAGCCGATACTAAGAAAAAATGAACTTCCAACTGCTCTATACTTGATGTCATGACTTCTCCCCTTCCCCCCAAATTTGGGTACAGAAATTAATATAAAGTCCATGCTGTTCCAAAAATTTCTAAAGAAGTTTTTTTTATAGAAGCAGCTGTCAGAGCCTCAAAGGTGGAGCACAGGTTATAACTTTATTATTCCAAGTGGCTACAGAAAGAAGCACAGATTCTGCCAACAAGGTTATAAATCATCTAACTTTAGGAACAGTGAAAACAGAAACCCTATTTAAACAACAAATCCATGCAAGAAAATAAATGATGGGGTATAAATCTGTTATATGCGAATCAAATAGAGAAAAAGTTGTCCTGCCCACATCTCTGTTGGTCAAACCACTGGAACCAGAAGAAAATCTGTACTAAAACGTTTCTTCCTGATTAGGTTATATATTTTGCAGATAATAAATATGGTTTATAAACACATATACATTGTTTTGTGAACTTGATCAACATTCAAAGGGCAGGACATTTTCTGCCAAAGTTCTTAAATCTTACTTCTACTTCTCATGCCTCAGTTGACTGCACATTCAGAAAATTTTCCTTGATTGATACTTGATACTTGCAGCAGTACAAAAGAAGATACAAAAAGTGATAATAAATTGAACTAAAAACATAACGCCTAGTTCAACACTCTGTTCCAAAGATGAGAAATGGAATCTGAACTCTAGAGCATTGTAACAAGGTTTTTTTTCCAGAAAGCAAAATTAAAATGATCCTTTACCAAAACCTTCCTTCAATTTCTCTCTCTTTCTCTCTTTTCTTCTGCAAAATAAGCTTTGTTTTTTCTTCTTTATTCTCAGAAGTCTTGAGAATTTCCTTAGAATTTATCTTGTTTCTGTTTTGGACTTTATTATGGAGCTGGTGGAGAGAATTCAGCTGGGGCCATTTTCTGTGTTGTGTTTCCCATCCCTCTGAAATCTTCCTGGCTGCCTGTATTTTTCAGAATAAGAAGAAATGATGACATCTACTCTGATCCTGGAGGTCATACACATACACAGAAAGTACTGTATTCATTTCCACATTTTAAGAAACCAGAAACAGCAACACGAAGAAGAAAGTTCTTAGTTCTTCCAGCATGATGCACACAAGCTACTGCTCTCAAAAAACTAAGCAGAATTAAATCTAGTTGGTATTCAGATAGGAGACAATTAAAAAAATCCATAGGCTACAGGCTATACCAATTTAAAAAAAAACATCCTGGTGGAGGGCAATGGCAAATTACTTTTATTGGCCATAAACATGTCCATTAAGTCACCAGAAATTGAACTTGTTCTGAAGAAGTCACTTTTAGATTCTGATTAAATATCAGAAAAATAAGAACAGTTTGAGAATAAAATCAGTTATTGAAAGAGGTGATAAACTTTTCTTCACTGGATGTCCAGAGGCTGACTTGGATGCTTTACGTTTGAATCCGACGCTGAGCTGGACAGGACAGCTAGTGACCCATAGAAACTCCACGATTCTAATGGGGCTAGAAATCAAATATTTGAACTTCCTCTTCAAAACACATAAATTGGTGGCCATTAATGCAACTAGCAACAGTAGCAAATTATGTTTTTTAAACAGATAATGTGACAAATTCTTCCTCTGCATTTTTAGTGGCTCAAAGATCTGCTATTATGAGGGATGGAGAAAAAAGAACTCTTTCAATCTCTTTCTTCACACTGTGGATAGCTTTATATGATGACTGTGGCTTTCTTTTGTTCCTAAACAAACAAACCAAGAATCCACAAATGCTGTAACCAGGAACAAATCGAAGCAATTTTCATTGACATTCTTTTTTCCATTTATTTAGCTCTACAATGTCCAGTACACAGTATCCCAAAAACAGACAGATTTGTAAAAAGACTTTGGAATATTGATTCTTTTTTTTCTTTCCTAATGATTTCCCCTGCATTGAATTTATCTTTCTCACAACTGCACAAAGGATCGATATTTTTATTGAGTTATCCAGGAATAGAAGTTATAGTGCATAAGTGGTTGCTTTTTTATTTTGTTTTTTTTTATCTCAAAAATAAATAAAGATGGATAGTGTGCTGGGGAAAATAAATCAGTGACATAGACAAGATCATGAAGGATAAAGATAATTCCATGATAATAAAAGTCAACATAATTAGCACAATGGTCTTTCCGATGGAAATATGTAGAGGCAAAAGATGGACTTTGCAAAAAACCAAGAGAAAGAAGAAAGTTCCTTTTGAATAACATATCTGGAGATGGTTATTAACAGTATTGTGGATTACAAGAAGAGCTAATCAATCAATCCTCCACCAAATAGAGACTACCTGGTCCCTTCTGGTGATGATCAAGAAGCAGAAACATATGTATTTTGGGTATGTGATAAGAGTGAATGAACTCTTATCTGAGTTCATTATTATGACAGGAAAGCTTTATTTCCAGAGTTTGTAAGCCACTCAAATCAAACTGACTCTGAGTGGCATACAATCCCCCACATTAATAAAACAGAGTGTTGTGGAATGTCTGAATTACAAAATAGACAAGATAAACATCGGTAGCATAATCAAAATCAAAACTAAGCAAGCTAGCAATATAACCATATATACATTGAGAATCTCAGTATTCAAAACCTAAGAACTGGTGTATTATGCAAAAGAATAATGAAGCAACTTTGCCTTCAAGATTGAGAGAGAATGAAAAGAAAGTGATTCAGTGGATGGGATCAAAAATTGACAGCTCAATGGCACCTTTAGACCTCATTGACTGGTGGTGTCACCTTCCACGAGAATATATGATACCCTTAGACCACATTGAGTGGTGATGTCCACCTTCCACCAATGCTCAGGTTTGCATTTCTGGAATTGTTTGAAGGAGGGATGACAAGTTTTGGCACCCAGGCCAGAGCCTTAGCCTGAAGCAAGCCCTGATCAAAAATCTTATAGGACTGTCAATGGATGAACTATGAGTTATTTTGGGAGACAGGTCAAGGTGGAAAATATTTGTCATTGCTGTCATTAGAAGTTGAGCCTGATGTAATGATATTAACAAACTACTCCAAGGATACATGATAGTAGGCTGTTAACATTCAGGACAGGGATAACTAATTCCTTGAACAAATGAACATGTGGGCGATGGTGAATTGTGAAATTTAGAAGTAA
>JANHZU010009149.1:121755-132554 GCA_032468055.1 Acrochordus granulatus | reverse complement strand
AATCCAATCCAGATGCCTGTTTTTTAAACTTTGTTGCCATGCAATTACCCTGGACGAGTGAGAGTCTTCACAGACATTTTCTTGAAAGCAAATTGTACTTGAATGAACTTCATTCCTGCAGCAGGGAGGACAAGCTTTTCTTCCTTTTTCTTCTCTCTGTTTTTGGTTTTAATGGCAAAGCATAGCCATCATGGGCCCTGATAATGGGTAACATTATGGCGGCTGAAAAACATACATAGAGTTTAGGTGGAATTTCACTGTGATTAGACTAGGGTTTCCCCCTGTTGGTATTTAAAAGATGTCTGTGTTCTCTAAAATGTATTTTAGGCCTCTTTTTGCCCTCACACTACAGTTTTTTATGTGTTTCCTACTCCCAAATGGCAGGAAAACCACATCCCCTCTTTTACACCCATCAGAAAATGCTCCAGAAATGCCAAAATAGTGGCTTTTAGGCCCATAGATTGTCCATCCTATTCTTCAAGGATGAAATTTTGAACTAAGAAGACTAAATTGGTTTCAAGAAGGTGAAACTGCAACTTTCCCTCTCTTTTTTATTGGTCACCTTTTATCACTTTTGAGAACCATTCCAGTTGGGGACAGAGATAAATATACAGGTAGTCCTCAAATTACAACTTTGCATAGGAATTGTTCAAAGTTACAGTGAGACTGAACAAAGTGACTGATGACTGGTCCTTATGACCATTGAACAACCCTGACATCATGTGATCAAAATTTGGAAGCTTGGCAACTGATATGTATTTACAATGGTTGCAGTGTCCTGGGGTCATGTGATTGCCATTTGCGACAAACAAAGTCAGTGAAGGAAATTGGATTCACTTAATGTCCACATGATTCATTTCACAGCTGCAGTGATTCATTTAACAATCATGCCAATAAGGCTGAAAAATCAGGCATGTCTCACTTAACAACCACCTGACTTAGCAATGGAAATTCTGATCCCAATTGTGGTTATGCACCTGTAATTGTAGTTACTACCCATAACTACGAATTAGTACAGAGAGAATTCTTCCATATTTGAAACTTGGAAAGAAGAACTGTTTTAGCAGGATACAGGTTGTGTGAATTTTTGTGTGTGTACATGTCTGTGTGTGCATGTGTGTTGCAGTTTCAGAAGGAAATTAGTAATTAGTAATGTCAGGTTTGTGGAGTGGAGCTCTTTGTTTAAAAAGGAATGTTTGGAAAAAATAAATAATTTCAGGCAGATGGAAGAAATGCATTTTAATGAATAATTATAAATGGGAAACCAGGCTTCTGGGTGGGTAGCTTTCATCTCAGCTTTGGAGAAGATGCAGGATATTGCATCCTGCATTGCTATGAGAAATGAGCTCTTTAGGGGGCACATAAGATTTAAAGCTATATAACCAGAATCAGGTTTCAAAAAAGCTTCAGCATGGTTTTGTTAGGAAAACTAGAATTAGGATTATTAAAACTGCATTATTAGGATTATTATTCAAATTATTGAAAGATGTTAGAAGGAAGCCTGGGGGATTCGTTACGATGTTAGTGGCAACCAAAACTTCTCAGCTAGACAGTGTTGGTTAGGAGCAAATGATTTATATATATATATATTTGTATTAGAAACAAACTAGGTTTATTGTACAGAAAAATATCATGCTATTTTACGGTTTTTCTTTTTGTATGTTTTTTCACTGCTTCTTCCCTCTTTTATAAGACTGAAGCTACAACCTCACAATATGTTGAACACAGTGAAACAATCCTTATTTCAAACCATTTTGAAGGCAACTTAGGAGACAAGAGACATGTTGGCATCTGAGGCTCATATCTGGCCAGTCTTTGCCCCATGACATGGTTTGTTTTAACCATGATGTATTGAATACACTGAAATGCTGAATTCACACATAAGACCAAGTCATAAACGATGGTTTACAAAATTCATTGGCTTTATTCATGAAACCTTCTAAGCTGAAAGCAAACCACTTCATATTAGCACTGAATCTAGTCACGTTATTATGTATGTTTAAAATGTTTCTGTTCTATTATAATGTTCATATTACTGTACTAAGTTTTGCATTTCTTATATTTTACTTTTAAATTGCTTTAAAATGTCTGCATGATATACAGCACTGTAGTAGATCAACTGATTAAATACCTTTTTACTGTGAATTGAAACCTCTTTCTCTGATATAAATTATAGGTTGTATAGCTCTACATTTTTATTTGAAAAACAAAAGGTGTGACACATTTACCAGCATTTGTAAATTAGTTACATAGTAATGAATTAATACATGCAGCCAAGATGAGATATTTTCCACGTAATGTCTATTAAAAACATAATATAATAGATATGGTCAACATCTTGACTTTTTTGATCCTCCAAAGGTCACTTGTGCTTACAGCAGAAGTTGTGCTTAATTTCTAAAGCTTTGTTTCTCAACCTGAGCAATGTGAAAATGAGTGGACTTCAACTCTCAGAATTCCCCAGCCAGAATTCCCCTGCTGGCTAGGTATTTCTGGGAGCTGAGGTCTGTTATCTTCAACTTGTCTAGGTTGAGAAATATTGTTCTGAAGAAAGACATAGTAGTTGTGGCAATTAATTATGTGCTGTGGAAGATGTGTTGCAAACAATAAAATTCCATCAAGAAAGAATATGAAGCTTTCTTGAGTCGAATCCTGCCCTCTGGTATTCCAATGTAGCATTTATTATGCTTCCATCAGCTAGTCATAGGAATCATTTCAAGCATAACCTTGCTTCCCTCTAGAACTTCCTATATTATCCTTTTCTTTCTGAATAAATATCCATTCAATGGATCCATCCAAATATCCACCATCAATGTATAGATGATGTTACCTAATTTGGTAATAAATGTCTGCAGAAAAACAATCAAGCCCAGAGAGCATCTAGGATGTCACAAGTATCCATCCGTTTAAGACATTGATTTAACTTTCCTGCAGCTGTGAGAACAGGCTGAAGGAAGTTGAGATTTTCAGTCTGAAGAAAGGAAGACTGATGGGGATATGTAAAGAGATCCTAAAGAGAACTATTTTCCATGGCCACAGAAACTAGGACCAGAAATAATACATGTGAATTGCAACCTTTGTTTATAAGATGGTATAATCTGTACTAATGTGGAACAGTCTTTTTATGGAGGGTGTGGGTGCTCCATCTCTGATTTTTTAAAGAAGAGACTGCATGGCCACCTCTCATGGATAGATTAAAGATGTTCATGGACATCGCAGAAGAATGTACTCAACAAAGACATCTTTGTGATGTCTTCCAAACCTCCACCTCTACCATTCTGTGTTTCTTGAAACGGTCCTCGAAACAACAGTCATAAAGACCTTGATAAGACTCTACTAGGAATTTCCATTTATTG
This sequence comes from Acrochordus granulatus, assembly GCA_032468055.1. Lineage (NCBI taxonomy): Eukaryota > Metazoa > Chordata > Lepidosauria > Squamata > Acrochordidae > Acrochordus > Acrochordus granulatus. The sequence goes on along the minus strand of JANHZU010009149.1, from coordinate 129,198 downwards.
TTCAGAAGAGTTAACTGAGCACTTAAGTGTTCCTACAGAACATTGTTACTTTACTTGACAGGAAACAAATCTCATGCATGATGTTCACCATTATCAGCATAATGATTCCCTAAGAAAAAAGAAGCATTGCTAATTTACTTGGGTATGCTGTATATTCTTGGAATATAAGATTAATCAGGATCAGAAAAGGAGGCCACACTAATACCTCCATGTGAATTAACCAGAAGTTAGCCTTGGTTTCACAGGATTTTTTTTTTACTTTGGTGTTTATAGAAATAATACAAAGTGTGATGATTTGCTAAAGGTCAATAGTTTTGTTGTCTCTTTGATCGAAAGCCACGATTAGGGCTTTCCCCTTCCCTTTTGACTTCAAATGTCTAATTCTCCATATTCTTTAAGCAAATACATCTGGCATCATCCTTAGGTTATGACCCTGAAACCAAGCCAGGCATTTGACACCCACCAATTATGAAGCTGAGAAATGGAAAAGAACAGAAAATAAACAAACCCCACAACACAAATTATTTCATCTCCCCTGTTTTTGATAATGCACTCCATACCGTTTTTCTCTTATTTCTATCTGCTAACGAGAACAAGCCTTAGTCTTCTGCCTATCCAACTTGGCCTGGAAATTCTGTAATCTCTTACCAAAACAATAAACCTATCTTCTTGTTATAAAATTAATTGGGTCTATTAAACTGTATCCTTGAGGTGAGATTTCCTTAAGATGAGTATCTTTAAGATGACATTTCTGTGGAGGAGGAATAAAGAGTGCAGAGCAAAAATTATTCATTTATTTAGAAAAGTGTCACATCCACAGTATGTACCAGAAGGAGGCTGGGAAAACACAGCAGGAATTTGGATCAGATCCTTCAATTCATAAGGTTTCTTTTTGGCCTCCCAGGGAACTTCAAAATAGTTTGCACTATAAATCAAGATAAAACCATGATAAAAACCAAATGCAATGTATATTTGAACTGACTTGATGGAGATTTAAGAATTGGTTGAAGTCTGAAGCGGGTTCCTCACCCGAGGTATTCAGGCAGCCCATCTGGGTGGCAGGTTTAGGCAGCAGAGAACTGTTGACCATTCAAAGTTTCTCAGCAGGCAGAAAAAATGTCTTTGAAGTTTGAGCACCTGCCTTCAGGTTTCCTTATAGGATTTCTCCAAATTCTAGTATGCAGGGTTTTTTTTTAATTGGGACCTCTTAAAGGTGGCAGATTGGTGACACACTGTCAATGCTAGGTACTGATGATTTCAGTAGAAAGGATAATTAAATTCCTCATTATTGTCATTAAAAGCAAAACTATTGAAGACTAGTAGTGCTGCTTGTTACATAATATACCCAGTATCAAAGGCTTTCTTCCCATTGTTGGGGAAGAGATGAAGGAGTATTACTGCATTTATGTCCTGCTTATATGTACAGGTAGTCCTTGACTTACAACCGTTCATTTTGCAACTGATCAAAGTTACAACAGTACTGAAAAAGGTGACTTAGGACCAGTCATCTTTCTTTCAGTTGTCACAGCATCCCTATTTCATGTAATCAAAATTCAGCCATGTATTTACAATGGTTGTAGCATCCCGGGGTCATGTGAGCTCCATTTGCAACCTTTCCAGCCTGCTTCCAACAAGCAAAGTCAATTGAGTAAGCCAGATTCACTTAATGACTACACAATTCACTTAACAACTACAGCCATTCACTTAACAACCATGGCAAAGAAGGCTGTAAAATCGGGCATGACTCACTCAACAACCACCCTGCTTAGCGATGGAAATTTTGGTCCTGAATGCCATTGTAAGTTGAGGACTATCTGTATCTGGCTGTTCTCCAAGAAAGCTAATTGCTTTCAGTTTCATTCTTCATCACTGAATCTTAAAAGTGAATTGGGATTTTGTCTGCTGAAAGTAACCAATGCATTTGGCTTCTAAAATATTAAAATGTTATGAGTGCATCATTTTAAGAGTTAATAAACTTTCATGGAGAAGGGTGTGTGGATGTTTTTTAATCCAATTATTTGCAACAATATTCCTATGGTGATTTTACCAAATGTGCCAAACAAGATTTGGACTCCGGCTGAAATTCCCATAGCTCAGTACTGACCTATATTATGAATTAGGAAGGCTTTTGTATGCTTAAATAGCTGCCCACTGGAGAAATTTAGGACTGAATGAGCAGGAGTCATGTTGATTTAGTTCCAATAAGGCAGTCTTGTGTAACTAATACTGTATTATTAACACTGGGTGAAATTTTCAACTTTCAGTATCTTGATGAAAAACAGACAATAAAAATTGCTTGGTGACTTTTTCTAACCTTTGTAACATGTATTTTACTCACCAAGCCCACTGTTTCTCCTCTCTACATTCTCAGACAACAAAACAAGGAGATTATCACTCTGCTATTTGGGGAAAGATGACTTTTCTTTGCTAAATGAAACTTCTGCAGAATATTAATTTGTTTACCTTTGCTTTTTTTTTTTAAAGTCTAGCTCCTTCATTTCCTGGGAATCCTGTGGGTGCTTTTAAGATTGGCTGTGTATGGCATATTCTTACAAATTCCTGCATCAATCTGGACATTAAAATATATTGCGATTTCTGTGCAAAATTCTTGCTTGTATAACCCAAAGGAACCTTGGGCTTTTCTACTATCATTTACATTGAATGAAAGGATTTTTTTCAGAGACTAAAGGAAATCCACATAGCCTGCAACAATTAGGGATTATTTAAATGGAGGACATCATTGATAGAATTATGCTAGTACTTTGATCACATTCTGTTCCCCCAGCACATGATAATAATCTTGGCCAGCACTTCAAATCGCTCCCAAATAGGACTGGTGTATTATGAGAACAAAAGAAACAAACAACATTTATATGCCATAATCACCAGAATGCTTGCTCTAAAACTGGTTAGTTACTAGTTAAGATGAATCATTTGAATATCTATGCAGGCTAATTTCAATTACAATGCTTCAGTGCTAGGGACAAAGTCGTCAAACTACAGAAATTCAGAACCAGTGAAAGTTTTGTTCTATCCCTCTTCATACACATGAAGTTCTAATTTTTCTACACAAGAATAAATCAACTGCTCAGAGTTTACAAATCGATAAAGTGGAAGATAGTTGTGAGGCATAAACGTGGAGCACCTGAAAAAAGACCAGAAGAATTCTAAGCAAGAGATGTGTCTGAGTTCAACCCAGAAATTGACTTTCCTTGCTATGAACTGTCTCTTCCTAAATCTTTTCTCTTTGCATATTTTGTTTTCTGATTTTCCATCCTCTTCCAAACCTTCCTTTCTTTATTCCTCTGCTTTTTATTCTTTTTCCTGCCCCAGTGCCTCTTTGCAAGCCAGTTATTTGCAAGTGTGATTCCTAGAAGCTAGAAAGAATGATGTACATACAATCTTGCTTTTGTATGCATCAACAATTTTTGGTAGACAGAGTTAATGATGTGTAGGGGTTAGAAGATTAAGAGAGCCCATTCTGAATATTCAGTTTCAAATCTCCAACAAAGCATGATGTTCAACAAGTGAATTTGGGAGGTTTGATATTTCTTGGCCTAATCTGCTTCACAGGGTCATTGGGAGGACAGAAAAGTCCAATGGAAGTAAACCTTTTTTGGAGGAAGATAGGATAGAAATATATGTCTACTTAATTAGTAACAGGGTAGCCGAAAATACAACTGCTCAATAGCCTGTATGCAAAATAGCTGCTATTGCCAAACACAGATGAAATATGAGAGATGGAGCCAGGCTTAATTGTAGAAGGGTTTGGCTTTGGTTATTTGGCTGCTTTGCAATTTTTTTTTCAATTTGAAAAATTGGTAAGGTTTTTTTTTTCCTCAAAATATAGTATTTCCTTAAGGCACTTCATCATCAATTATTAAATCAGTTCAAAACAAAATATCTTTATTAAAATACTAATACTTATATTGGACTCAATAATTACTTACCTTTTTAAGTTCTATCATGCGCTTTCCCAAAGGGCAACCGATAAGAGTGTATTTTAGTACTGGTTTTATTTTTTTTCACTCATTTGTATATATGTATCTGTTCATGTGCCAAAGATTCTTTATTGTTTGGATCAGCTAGGAAAAAAAGTCATGCCACAAAAAATCTCGTCAAAATTCACTCTTTCAAGTGTTGACTGTTCTTCAAACGTTAATGCTTATCCCCTCCCTTACAGTTCTCCTGGCTTGAGTTTTTTATGCATGGTAAAAGCCAACTCCAGATCCAAAGGATGGAAGAACTCAAGTTTTCAAGCATACTCCAGATTGAAAGGAAACTGGGTTGTCATTTTGAAGCCATTTTTTAAAGAATAAAATTACATCCTTAAAAAAGATAGGAAGAAACTAAACAGGAAAGAGAGAAGAAAGCATTCCATTATCGCTTTAAAGCCACATGATAATTTCATCAACTAATAACTTGGGTTTTTAAGCAACACATTATATTTGGCAGTATTCATGCTTTTGGCATATTCCACAAGTGATTACAATGATAGCTATTTTTCTTGCTATTTGTCCAAAGCAGAACACTACCTAGAATACATGTGGATCTGGAAGAAATTTCTTCATTCTTTTCCTGCATTCCTTTCATGGTATCTATCCAGGGATACTTAAATCCACTGGAATATCTTTAAAGTGTCAAAAAATTTCACAGATACAACTTAGTTTGACAGATTGTAAGATAGAATAAAATTACCAGTGAGTCCCACAGAACTGGTTGTTCTGGGCTCGTCACAACTTATAGAATAAAATTATTTAATGTCCAATTGTTTGTGGGCTCCCTTAGGGCTCAAATCCCTTTTGAATTCTCCTGTTTAACATCTACTTAAAGCTGCTGCGTGCGATCATCTCATGACACAGGTTGAGGTAGCATTAGTATGCTGATGATACCCAGCTTTATATCTCTTCCTTTGGCTGACCAAGTAATGCCATGGAGATTCTGGCTCAGTGTCTGGAGGCCTAGGAGGTCTGGAGGGGGAACAGGTTTCAACTCAACTTTAGGAATACTGAGGGACTGTGGATTTTATGGTCACCTGAATCCAGTTTTTTTAATCTGTAGTTCTAGATAGGGTTGTGTTACTCCAAACAAAAGCAGTGCACAATATGGTGGTCCTTCTGGACTCATAGCTCCTATTCAAAGAGCCGATAACAATTATGGACAGGAGACCTTTCATTCAACTTCATTTTGTATGCTAGTTCATCTCTTCCTGGACTTGGAGGTACTGGTCACTTCCAAAGTGCATTACTGCAGTGTGCTTTATGTAGGTTTGCCTTTGAAGACTATCCAGAAGCTGCAGCATAGGCAATAACAGATGCACCTCACTATGCTCATGTTATACACCAGCTCTGTGAGCTGCCCTGGCTCCCAGTGTGCTGGTTGCCCAATTTCATGGGGTTGTGTTATTTGCAGACTGCCTTTCTTGGGTTGTTTTTACTCAACCCATAGAAAAGGCATGTTCTGGGTCCCTTCAATTAAGGCATATCATCTAATGGGACCTTGGAAGTGTATCCTTTTTGTCATAGCACTTCTGTCAAGAATACTAAATTCTATGAGATTAGAATGGCCCTGTCCCTGCTGGCCTTTCATAAAGTACTGAAGATCTGAATGTACTCCAGGGCCTGGAGGTTAGGAGGTTAGATAGCTGGTTGAAAGCTCTCTGTCTATTGTTTTGTTGAGTTTATTCTCAGTGACTATTATTGGTTTTATATTCTTTGCTAATACAGGTAGTCCTTGCTTAACCATAATACCTAAGACTGGCAAGTCTGTTGCTAAGCAATGTGTTCATTAAGTGAGATACTGCATGACCTCAACACACTTCCACTATGGCCATTAAGCAAAACTTCAGTGGTCATTAAGTAAGATATCATATGACTGTTACTTGTGATTTTACTGCCAGTCCCTCCATTGACTCTGCTTATCATAAACTGGTGTGAAGCATGAAAATGGCAATCACATGTTTGTGGGGATGCTGTGACAGTCATAAATGTGTGCCAGTTGTGAATTGCCCGAATCGCAGTCAAAAGAGCAAAGATTGTTGTAAAGTTACTTTTTCTGATCCATTATAACTTTGGGCAGTCACTAAACTTGGCAGTTGTTAACCGAGAAATCTATGTATCGTTTCTAAATTGTTTTAATGTAGGGTCACATTCATGAGATGGGGAGCCATATAAATTATTAGTGGAAGATTTAATAAAGAATCTAGCTCATGGAAAAGGATCATGGAAATGAACATTACCTTCTGATTTAATGTAGGGATGTTCAACTGCTTTTGAGGAGAGAGCTAAATTTGGTCTCTACATTATATCTCAAATGAGGCATTTCCCTAAAAATAGTTTCATAGCAAGAAGACAGAATGGACAAGTTTGCACTCATATATATGGAGGATTGTCGGGCTAGTTATCATATAATATAATGATGATACAGTTTGCTCCAAATGACTTACTTTGAATTTTGATGGTGAGTGACTTAAAAGCAGTGGTAGTGAAGTAGACAAATGAAAAATATTAAGTGCAACACTCAACATTATGAATTAATTTTATATTGTTAAATTTAAAAGTCCTGGGATTGGCCAGATTATCCTCAGTCTTGCATCTTTTGAAAGAGAGAAATCTTCCGCTTGAGGACAAACTGTGGATAGAGACAGAGAGGTGATTTATTGGGATTTCTCTTTGATTTAAGGCAAAATATATCATTCAGCAATGTGATGGAAAGTAAATTATTTATCTGATCTACTTTGGAATAGATGGGTTCAGAGTTGAACTGTCAGAGCATACACCTAAAACAGTAGAATTAGAACACGTTGGTGTCAGAATTTAGACCGGATGGTCATTTTACAAACTAATGTTTCATTCCACATGTTCTTTGACATTAGCATCATATTGTGTGGAGGAAAAAAAAGACAAAGTAAAAATATGGAGTGTGGTTCAATAGGTGGTAGCACCTGTCTGAGTTTGGAAGCCACATATGATCAAGCCTGGTTTAATACCTGGATAGGAGATTGGCAGGATAATAGATTAGACTGGGAAATTAGAAAAAAAAAATCATGGAAAAAATATGAAACCACTTTGATCCTAAGAAGTCACATGATTATATTCATGCAACTGCCAGGATCTGAGCTTAATTGAGGACTTTTTTTTAAATTGGGGACAAATAGCATTCTCATGGGGGCTTAAATTGGAAGTGGGAAGCATCCTCTCTGGCTTGCTTCTAGTAAATGAAAGGTTTGTTTTTGACTGGCCATGCCCACCATGATGGCCATATTATGAATAGGCAAGCTTACCCTTAGCAACTATTTTGTGAGAGCCCTCCAGTAACTCCAAATATTCCACCCAGGCCATAAAATTGGAGAACTCAGACTAATATAAGGGGGAAAGGACTGAATTAGAATAATCTGGCCAAGATTCCCAAAACCGCTAAAGATCCAAAGTAACTGACAAGGGA
>JANHZU010009149.1:76181-88636 GCA_032468055.1 Acrochordus granulatus | reverse complement strand
TCCAGTCCAGATGCCTGTTTTTTAAACTTTGTTGCGATGCAATTACCCTGGACGAGTGAGAGTCTTCACAGACTAATCTATTTGATTAAAATATATTGAGTTCAGTTTATTAATGTAATTGTCTAGAAATGCACAGCTTTGTTTTTATCATAGCAGGGCATAATTTCCATAAAGACTCATGAGACTCCTAGCCAAGAAATTGTTTTCAATGTAGAAACTAAAAGATAGCATAAGATAGAATAGCATATCTTTGAGTTTGAACAGACTTCCTGTTGAAAGCTGGTTTATGCATCCTGTGCATTAGGGGATTTATAATTTATTTCCTTTTTTTGCATGTCTACATCGCTGGCATGAAAACAGAACAATACATCTAGAGCTTTTCGGTCAGAACAGACTGTTGGGAAATGAGAAATGGTAGTAAATAAGGCTAAGCAAAGAGAAAGAAACCCAAAATAATCATGGCTGCTTTTAGACAAACTCATCTATTGACACAATATTTGTAGCTCAGGGTTGAACTGATTCCACAGACTCATCAATTTTTTTCCTAAGATAATTATTTTGACCCCACCTAGCATCAGCAAATCACTTTTTTTTTCTTCCCTTGGTTCTTGGACTTTTTGGCTGACTTTTGTGTACATCACATAGATGAGATGTTCAAATATATTTTAACACATGTGGCAATCTTGAAGTCAATTTAAATGTCCCTGTTGTAATAGATAATGGGTTCATGTGTCATTATCTAAGCCAAAACCACTTTTACCCAATTTTGGGTAATTTACCTAGGTTTGGCAAGCACTGGAATAAATGAAAAAAGTCTGTCTCGCCCTCCTGTAGGAAGTAGTGGGGGTAGCCTATGCTGGGGTTAAAGAAATGGCATATGTCCTACCATGCTTGGTGTTGATGCCAGGCAAGTATTATACATCTTATTTTTGTATTTTTAAGTTCTACTGTTTCTGTGTCTGATTTATGCTTTTGTTAAGCACAAGCCTGTTTCAGAAGCCTTTTGACAGATGCATAAGTGATTCTGTCTGTTGGATGTGTTATGATGCTCTAGTTATTTTACTGATGCTTTTGATGGTCTTCTGAGTGTTATTAAAATGCATTTCTAATCTCATTTAAATCAGTGTAATTGATTATTTTTATTTCATTGTGAATCACTGAGAACCTGGATGAAATACAACAATATGGAAGAAGTGTTAACAAATAAATGCACCGTATGGATTTTGAATTATTTCTTCTTCAAGTCTTTATATACTGATAAAAGAATTATTATAAAATAACTACTTGAGTTGTTATTCACATCTCTATATCTTTATAAAACTGAAATCAAAACTCTATAAAACTGGACTGTACTTTCTATGATCTCTAATGGATAGAGGATGTTCATGGTATTGAGTTGGAAGGTGCTTCGCACCACAAAGATGACATACTTTGATTTATCTCTTTGAGATGCTTCATGTTGCTTTTGAGGCAGTTCTAGCAATGAGAAGAAGTTTCTCTGGAAGAGAATTATAAGAAGAGCTATAAAAGCTTCTGCACACGTACATCACATACAGTATGCAGAGGCCTCTTCCAGTTACTTTAGCTGTTGAAGGAGCACACAGAAGTAATACCATGCAAAATCTAGAACCATTGCCTTTTGAAGAGCCATTGTCCAAGAGTATAATGGAATCTCGTCTCTGTCCCCATCCCTACTTTCTTCTCACAGCATCTTAATGATTTTCTTCATTAAGGATACTTATATGTGGGCTGCAAAATTTTGGATGACCACTAGGTGGCAACGAAGAAATGCAGGCAACTCTAATTCTTCTCTGCCATCTAGAGGCCCTTTTGAGTTTTTCAACCCAGATGTAAAATGGGCTGGATTTTTTCACCAGTTTTTGACAACTGAAGCCAGTAGAAAGAAGTGAAAAAAGAAATTTCTGGAATTAGATTTTGAACTATATCTTATTGCCTTGAATAAAGATGTTATTCCTGCTCATTGTTTCAATCCTGAAGCAGTTTTAGAAAGGCCCAGATTTTATGTGGAAAGTGGGGTAATTATCCCCATCTCCCCCAAAAGGTCCTGGACCTTAAAAGTCACCTTCTTTTACTACCTGTACCTATTAATTTCTGCCTTACAGACCATTTAGGATTGATTTCTAGATTCAAGCAGAGAGCACAGTGTACCTTATTCTTGTCCTGTTCATTCCAGCTTCAACCATTATTCTCACAAATGACTTTATCTCCATGAAGAGGAGAACAGTATGCTTTGTCTCTGATTAATCCATCTATTTCAGAAGAACAAAGGACAAGACATGCTACAGCCATGCTTGAAATTGATGTCTTGGCTCCTAAGAGGAAGAAATGAAAAACTGAAATCTCTTATTAGATGCTTCAAAAATTATTTCAACAGCTAGGAAAGCCAAACTATTTTTTTAAAATCTACTTCTTTGTTGTTGTGAAAGGAGATGTTCCAAAAAAAAAAACCCCACTTGATAATTGCTTTTCTAAAAAACCATCTGTCATAATGCTTGAATCTTGTCTCCAAGGGCCAATTTCTCTTTTTGTATTACATGTGCACGAAAGAGCACAATTGAGACCTACTAAGGTAGATTCCAAAATCCATAGTCAAGCAATAGCTTTATGTTGAATTGATATTATAATATTGTCTGGCTGAGGATTTTGTAACTGACTTTGTGGGCTCAAATAGTTTCTGTTTATTTTTTGTCTACTTGAATAAAGCTTCTTTTGTACTTACTCAAAAATCCCCTTTTCAGCATTCACCGGAAAGAGAGGAGTCAATATAGTTTAGATTTCTGTAATTTATAAATTATACTGTAAGTTTTGTTCTCAATTTCTTTATGAGTCATCCATTCGCCTTCTGTAAAATACCTCATTTGTTGTCCTCTGAAGGACAACATATGTAGCAAGACATTTCGGGCCTTCTTTTATACTTAGATTCTTAGGCAAATCTTTTTCCTTTTAACCTTTTCTGCTAGAAAACAGATACTTGGGAGCTATGCTGCGAGAGTGTGGCATCCCTTCCCTTCCTGCAACGGAATGCATGGATAACCTTGAGGAAAGAGGAGAAGAGATATTGTCCACGAAGCAATCAGGAGCCATAGTTGTTTAAGAGTCAGAAAAAGAATAAGGAAGGACACATCCTAATGGATCAAGCCGTTAAAAGCGGAAGGCAGGAAGTTTGTACTGTCAGACTTGCAAGATTAATGCACCTTACAATAAAGTAGATTTAGCTCATCTAGTTATGTTTCCTGTCTGGTTTACCTCGGAGGCCTCCATCAATCTTGCAACTCTGAAAGTAAAAACTTCCCACCCTCTCCTTGCTTCTTTTTCTGACCATTAAGCAACTGTGGGCTCCTGCTCCTCTTGTCTGATTGTTTCTTAGGCAGTATCTCTTCTTCCTTTTCTTCAAGATCACCCATGCATTTCTTTAAACTTCCCCCTCTTCTTCTAGATGCTGACATAGGATGTCCATGTATCTTACTTTAAATGAGTGTTCCTCTATTACGAATTCAGTCTGCTCTAAGTCCAGAGATAATGAGCGATAAGCAGGAGCTTTGAGTCTGCTAAGAGAAAGTTCCACAGACTCATCACTACATTCTTCTTCCTATTACATTATCTGTGTATTTAAAAATGGACAAACTTTGGGGCAAAAGGCCATATTTAGCATGTTTTGAAGGGCTGAGGTCTACCTTACCTTTGAATATAAAAGGATTTGGGTGGGGAGTCTGGATTTTTTTCAGTACTTCATACAAATTATTCCATTGATCTGATCCTTGACCCTTGTTCTTGGCTTTAAAAGGAAGAAATCATAGCTGGAATTAGGATTATTGTAAACAATGAAGGAAAAACAAGAATATGATCACTGTTGGGGTGAAACAATTTGCAGCATTTAGCTTTCTGTGGCATCCTTGGTGCTTTCTGATTTTGGTTGTTTTCTTGCAGAAGTTTCATTAACCAACTAGGTAATATCATCAGTGCTATCAGAGCTACATCATCAGCACTGATGTTACCTAGTTGGGTAATGCAAGCAACCAACCAAGCTCAGAAAGCATCAAGGACCTCACAGTTCAACTCTAAGCTATAAACATTCTCTTCTATAGGTAGGTACTTAGTTTTCTATTCCTAAAATCTAAATGAGGAATTTCCATTTTTTTCCTCAAATTAAAAAAGAGCTACCTGGGTATTCCTACAATGTTCCTATAATCACAAAGACCAGTTCTTTCTTGCACTCAAAGAGACTTTTCTCTGCCACCTCAGAACTTTTCCACATCCTGTGTTTTGTGCTGACAAAGATTCACCCTGGAAACAGATCTGCACAGATCAGTTTCACTTTTTATTTGAATCTTAAGCTCATAACATTCTTCAGTTTCCACATTGCTTTGCTCTGTCTGAAGATACAGTTTTCTTGTCCATTTGTCTTGTACAAGCAATTTCTTTTTGCAAGATGTGTTCTCCAAAATAATGCTCCCCATGTCCCACTTCCCACACTGAGGGAAAAGGCAAAACAATTGAACTGAATTTCTTCTGATAAAAACATTTTTTCTTTTTATGCCTCCCTGCCTAGCATAGTTGGTATATAATAGTTTGTTTATTATAACAAGTTATACAGCCATCTATCTCACAATTGGGGCTCTGTCCATTCTATCTGGTCTATTCTGTTTTACAACTGTTTTATTTTTATTTCATTTATTTAGCAAATGTACATAATCATCCATCTTGCATACCTAAGTCTGGGTGGCTAACAATTCACAAGAAAAAAAATGTAATAAATCCTCTCTAAGCAAACAAAAAACACTGTTAAAATAATACTATTACAATAAGTGAGGCATTGTCTAACAAACCCCCTACATGGCTTATAATGCTTCATTTCACTTAAAATAAGAGTCCTATTTCTGAATACAGTTCTGAAGTTCTATACACTTTCCCCAGTAACTATAGCTAATCAGATGGAATAGCTGAAATAAGTGAGCATTTTCATACTTAGACAATTCCAAGTCCAGAAGTAGACTACAGTAATTACTTTTGGTACAGTGACTTTTGATGTTGCCTCCCAGTTTAGTATATAATCAATTTGCAAAAAAACAACAAAAACAATTAATCTCCTCAAATGTTACCACCTTGTGGCAAATCTAGTGCTCCAATCCTCAAACAGGAAAACTGTTTATTGAGTAGCTTGCCATACAATCCATACAGCTGCTACAATCCCCTGTTCAAGAACAGATGAAAAAAGCCAAAGCTAAAGATAATTCAGTTTGAATATAGAATCGCTCCATACGCAAGAGTTAAAGATGAATGGAGGTTATAGCCAAAAATAAAGTCCACAAATATCTCACCTGCAGATGTTGTTCAATAGATTTGATTCCAAAAATACTAGCTATTTTCTAAGAACGTTTTTCTAAATTCTTCCCCTTTGCAAACATTTGAATATTCAAGGGAAGTGCCTTTGTTCATGTGATTCCTACTGCTTCCTGGCCTGCATCATTATTGCTTCTAAGTTGTTAGTAACTGGATTGGTTAGAAGACAGTTGCAAAGCCCCATTCATTTGGATTTCGAAGAGGTTGGATTGAATTTGTGTGAAGTCAAAGCTTGAACAAAACTGGGTGACTTGTTGGAATCATCCACATGGCAAATCTGGATGCAGTGAGCAAGAATAACAACTACAAAACAATGTCCCAAACAAGATTAAGATAACTTGTTGTTTCCATAAAATAATTCTGTCACCTGAACTCTACTTTTGATCTGGAAAAAAGGACAAAGTACAGTTGTATTTTTCACATCTCTTCAAATTAATCTTCCTTTTCTGAGTCATAATGTATGCCTTTACAGGCTGTGCCCCAGAAAGTTGAACTTGAATGTAAAAATGCTAAAATCACTATCATGTGCATCCAGTTGCACACCAGTAATACTAGAATGGATGTATAGGTGTGGTGAAGGGAGGCATCATTTTTAGCTATCTTTTACCTGGAAAAATCTATCATTAGGACAATATCCTAGGGCTTTTCCTCCTCGAAATGTCAGAATCTGGAAAATAATTTGTTTTGCAATAGTTTTAATCTGTGCCTGCCCTTTGGAATGGAATCCCCTTCAAGGGTTTTGAAGATTTGGCTTTTCACCCAGGTTTTTGGTTAGGATGGTTAAAGCTCCTTCCAAATAATGTCTGTATGTTTTTTGTCGTCATCCCATTTTACCATCTGCTCAATCCTTTGTCTTTTTATGATATTGTCTTATTTTTTTTTCTGTGTTTTTACTTTGTAAAGTATCCAGAGACACTGGGAATCAGGCAGTGCACACATTTATTTATTTATTTGATTATATGCTGCCAAAATCAAAGTGATTCTTGGCAGCTTAAAATAAAATGCATAATAAAAACAGAATTAAAAACAACTAAAAATAATTAAAAACAGACCAACTGGGCAGATAAAATATATATATATGGGGGAGGCAAATAATAACCACTAACCACCTCCAAAATGAAGTATCCCCATCAGAGCCCGACACCAGCTGGCAGAGCCAGGTCTTAAGGCTCTTCCTGAAGGTTGTAAGGGTGGGCATGGACCTCACCTCTGGGGGCAAGATGCTCCACAAGGCAGGAGCCACAGCCAAAAAAGCTCTTCTTCTAGATCCCGACAGCTGAAATTCCTTGGCTGATGGGATCCAGAGGAGAGCTCTTCCCCTGGATCTGGTGTTGTGGGACATTCCCATTGGGGTGAGACAGTTCCTCAGATAGGCTGGTCCCATGCCAGGAAGGGCTTTAAAGGTCAAAACCAACACCTTGGATTGCACCCAGAAGCAGACTGGCAATCAATGCAGCTCGCAGAACAAAGGTGTAACATGGGCCATTCTTTTGGCCCCTGCAATCATCCGCGCAGCTGCATTCTGCACCAGCTGCAATCTCTGGATGCTCTTCAAGGGTAGCCCCATGCAGAGCGTGTTGCAGTAATCCAAAGACGAGATGACAAGGGCATGAGTGACTGAATAAATTAGCCATGACTATTGTTGAGGGGGGCAATTTTATCTGCCCTTTGCCTATGGTTAGTATGTTTTTTAATGACATTCATGAGTGTGGGTTTTTTAGATTTTTATCTGCTCTTTTTTATCGGCTGGTTTTATCTATTGTTGCATGCCACTCAGAGTCACCTTTGGTGAGACCGGTGGCTATATAAATTGGATTAATGAAATAAATAAATCACCATCACTTGCTCATCCCCAGCTTTATCCTGATTTTGTTCATTTCTCCTTTTCTCTGCTAAATTTGTTAGCAGACTCCTTTTGCCTTTTTTTAGGGTGCTCAAAAACACTGTTAATCTCAGACCATTTTCCACCCAAGTCTTATCTCTATGTCACCCAAGTCCTGTGGTGCTGCATGATGCCAGGGGTGTGGAAAGGCAGTGGTGGTGAAAGGGATGAAGGAAATATGTTGTCAATGTACTGTGCAAAAATCAGCCCACCAACCATTTTGTTGTTTTAGCAGTTTTAATGACTATCCATATTTATATATTTAATGACTTTTAATGACTAATTAATTTTCAGTCTCTGAATTAAGATTCAAACAGAAAATACAGGAAATATGTACACAAAATTTAAACAAACACAATTTTTGGACCAAAATGGCTTCTTCAGGTAAAAGTCAGTATTAAATAGTCAGCACTAAATATTAGCCTCTTTAGCCTGTGGAAGCTGTTTTTTCTGCTTTTTTCTGTTTTTGAATACTGCATACACATTTCCTGTATTTTATGGTTGTATTCTGATAAAAACACTAAGGCATATTTATATATGGTCATTACACCATTGCTAAAAGAACAAAGAGTTTGGTGGCCTAACCAATACTTTTGCACAATACTCTGTGTCAAGGGTGTACAATCCCAGAAGGGTCAACCAAGATATGAAGGTCATTCCAGTTGCCCAGTTAAAACAAGCAGGCATTAATGATATAGGAAGATGCTGGAGGCAGAATATCATTTAAGTGACAGTGGCAAAAGCATTATTTCATATCATGCAGGAAAAAGCAATGGTAAGCCACCAGTGTGTTTTATCACAAAAATTACATGGATAGATAAAGTGATTCACATTTAATGTGTTGTTGAGTTGCACAATACATTTAACAATAAACCATCCATACAGACTGAGTTTATGCAACAGCCTAAGATGCAAAATAGCCTATGCAAGATTAATACTGCCTAAGTTTATACAGTGTATATGTAATCTTTAACTGAGCTATTTATAGGAGTTGTGGGAATATGGCCAAAATTATTATAGTTGTCATCCCATGTCCATGGGAACCTTACCTGAGATCCTTTCCATCACTGACAAATTGTTCAGCCCATTCACCCCTATCTTCTCTCATACAGTGTTGTGTAAAAGTCTGGGAATTATAACATTCTTTCACTTCAGTTGATGTCATTATACAAATATTTCCTTTGGATGCAATGTGCTATGCCTAACAGAAGGGCACAGAAATCCTTATTCCTTGACAATTCATGTTTTTGCTCTGGAATGAGGCATACAATTACTGCAGCTTTCTCATTGCTTCGGGAAAACTGCAACCTCCTGATTGGAAAATGGGACGCTATTGCCCTAGTTAATTTTCTTCCAGGCTTAGGATTTCAAAAATCACTCAGAAATACCAGTACTTCTGCTGTTTCATTGACAGATTGATAGCCCGCAATGTGGTTTGCAATACTTGAGCAAACATCTTGAAATACTTATGTCATGATTGAGGTAAGGGTTTTGAGGAGAGAAAAACAGTTGGTTCTTTCTCCATGCACACTTAAAATGTTGTGCTTTAAATGAATATTAACATACTGCTAACCCAAATACTGGAGCACTTGGTGGAGAAAACATGCAAATGTACAGTGTATATATACTGAGTGGATGCTTTCATGGCTTTATGCAGAAAATAAATCAATTATTTGTAATTATTATTCAATCAGACATTAATAGCTGGTTAATCTTTTTTTCTCATATTAAGTAATAAAGCTTAGATAAAAGAGTATGTTGGAACAGAAATGTCAACCCACCCTGCTTCAAATATGATGGAAGATGCAAGGAAGGAAAATGTTACTGGAGAATTGGGTCCCAGATCTACCTAAAGCTAAATCAAGAAGAAGAGCAGTATAGTTCAGAGTATTTTTTGCTTACTCAGGGTGGAGCACGTAAGTCTGAACTCATTGTGCCCTGATGCCAATTCTCCACAAAGCCCCACTGAATCTGCTTCTTTTGAGCTACATTATGTTGGGAGTAAAAACAAATGTTCCAGTTTTTGTTTTTGTTATAAGTGCTAAACTAAACTATGACTGGGTATTTTATGGTTCAGTGTGTTGAATGAACCAGGGACACCACAAAAGTAAGTAAGTAAATAAATATCACACTGTTTATTTCTCAAATTTATCATGCTATGTCAGAACTGATATTTTGTGTTCTTCATCTGGATTTATAATTTAGCACTTTATGTAAAACCAACCTGAGACACTGAAATGTTGAGCTAAGCCCAAGATTTAGATGTAGATCAATTCATTCAGAATTTAGTTCTTTATTTGCTTATACACAAGAGACAGAATCTTGCCAGATTAAATCCTTACTATTCTCACAATAACAGATATACCCTGGGGTATTCTAGAGAATGGCTATCCTAACTCTCTTCCTCTGACTCCTACCCAGCACTGGGCTGAACTACCACTTTTCTCACCCCCCTTCCTGGAACATGCTACCTCCTTTCTTGGAAACTGCTCTTCATTGTAGTCCATCACATGAAGCTATCATTTGATCTGAGGAGCCCGTTTCTGTACATATAACTTTTGCATGTGGATTGCTATTTCCTTGTTTGCCAAACTTACAATGCTAAGGAGAAGCCAATGAGCACAATTATATTAGAAAGACAGCCATTAAGACAACCTTCTCTGTCCACTGGATCTCCAAACTGTATGCACAGAAGTAGTCTTCCACTCATGCCATGGCTAAGGAAACTGTCTATCATCTTTATGTAGAGTTGGAGACAGCTTGTGGGAAAAGTATCATTGCTCGTAATATATTTTATTGTAGACTGTAGATGATAAACATATAGTTTCAAAAGTTCATTTAACTAGAAACTATGGTTGTAAGGAGATGTAGATATATATGCTATGGAAGATGATGTTCCTTTAAAGAGCTTTCTGGAATCTGCGGTGGTTGATGTGTGTTGCCCACATGTGCCCGCAGGTATGTTGGATGATAAATTGGTGATAATCTTGCTGAAATCCAACACATCTAAAGGCCATCAAGTTGGGGAAGCCTGAGAAACATGTCTTCATGAAGACTGTAATCTCTTTGTGAGATTATAATAGTTTGTCTTAGATACAAAGATTCAGGCTTAGTCAGTGTAGCTCTAGCTAACAGATTTATTTATCTACAAGGTCAAAAGAATTTCTCCAATTGCCTGCTGAACACCAGCATTCTTCAGAAAAGGCTAAAGGTCCTCATGATGGGTTGGATTTTGGGCATTTGTGCATGTGCAGCAACTCAAGGCTGATCTCCTCTTAACCTCTGGCTCCACCCTTCCTTCTCCCATAATTTGATTTTTTTTATTAATGATATGCTTCCTTTCTTCCAGGCAACTCAAGGTTAGCTACAAAAGATTTTTCAAACAGCATTCCCTCCAGGTATTGTTCTTGATGAAAATCCCCTTAGCTTCAACAACATTATTGCGTGCTGTACCTGTAGTCCAAAGGCAGACCATCTATAGTCTTTAGGGTGCATGTGGCCCAAAACTTCTTGTGGCTCTTGACACAGTTCCACTACTACTACACAGAGGTCAACCAAGACTTATATCAAGTTTCCTATGGCCATCTGCTTAAGAGAATGATAAGAACAGGGCTACCACAGACAAGTGTTTTTCAACCTCAACAATTTTAAAAGATGTGGATTTCAACTCCCTGAATTCCAAGTTCACACAAGTTCACAAAGTTGCTGAAGTTAAAAAACACTGCCATAGACAGTGGAAGATCACTTATTTTTAACTGTCATCCAGTCCACTATTTATTAAATCACAAAGATCTTGAAAAAAAGGAACCTTCAACAGAGAAAATTCATGGACATGGATTTTTTGACATAGAATACGATTCCACTTCTTTAGCCAGTAAGGAATTTTGCTCAGAATTCATAGTATACACATTAGCAGTTAGTAAAGTTCTGCTCACACTGGAGAAAGCAGGTGGTAAAGTGAACCTTACAGTTCTTCCTTCCTCAGTAGATTCCTGGGCTTCCTGAAGAAGGAATTAGAAAATTAGAAACAGTTTAGAGGAGAGGAAAGACTTCTGAAGGAGCACAAGCATTATCACTCGAAGAGAAGACAACAGAGAAAGCTTTGTGCCTTTTTTTATCAAGTACAGTTGCTTCATTGGACTTCATTGGACTTTACAGAAGTAAAGAAGGAAAGAAAAAAAGGAAGAACCCTTCCATTTGCAAAGTGGCCAATCTGGTTCCAACCAATTATTTCAATATTTAATTTTTAAGATCTTTTCTTAAACAGATATTCTTTTCTTCAAAATAATCAAAGGAAATCTTGTTTCAAGTATTCTCCTTCCCATGTACCACCTATTTTTCCAGCACCTAAATTCAACAGCATCCTAATCAGTTCAGGGAAAATCTGAAATAAGGAAATTCTTTTTCAAAATTCCCCATCACTCTTTATATACATTTTCTCCAATCTCTAGATAAAGAAGAAGGAACTCATTTTTTTCCAACATACTGAATTCAATTTTATTCTGTTGTGATGATGATATCCATTAAAGGTCATTTTTAGATGTTAGCAAGAACATTTGCCATTTTGTAATCATTTCCAAGCTTTGAGCACAGACAGTTTCTCATCAATGACTTCCAAAGGTCTATAATCTGTTTCTACTTTAACCAGTTTCTGCCCACAAACATGTTTGTGAGACTGCTCAAAAACCCAAACAATTGCCAACATTTCTTTTCCTCAATCTGTGCATAGTTCTGTTGCATGTTTAGTCAGTCTTTAAAAAGGGTCAGATTGGAAACATATGCCTGCTGCATTTTCTCCTGAAGCAGGAGAATATCTAAATCATATATAGTTTTTACAGTGAAGGGAGATAGTCCCTTTATAACAGGGCCTTTGAATTTTCGTTTTGCATGGTACCCACTCAACCCCAACAATCTGACAAACAAACTGGCATGATCCATGTCTTTTCATATTTGACAAGTTTGGAGGTACTCTGAAATCTTGGGGACACACTCAAAATACATCAAGTTGGCAACCCAGTACCATAATAACATTATGTGATCTCTCTGATTTCATTGTCATGATTACTCCTGACTTACCAAGAAAGGATAAAAGTTTATTCCATCATAACGATCATCATTATTGTCAGTCCTATACTTCCCCCCCAGTGAGGCACCACCTTGCTGTGGTTGGGAGGCTTGTGTGCTCTGAAGAAGATGAGAGCTCTGCCAGAGG